>CAMZMU010000076.1:43121145-43287639 GCA_947311845.1 Poa pratensis | reverse complement strand
ACGTCGTCTTGGCAGAAAAAACCACCGTCCAACCAGGACGGTGGGCTGGCGCTGCAGAGCTTTGGGGCTGTGCCCCACGGGTGACGTCGCAGTTGGAGCGTTAGCGGCGGCCGGCCCGCTTTATGATGGGGGGATGCCCAACCGGGTAGGCCCAGGACCCCGAGTCGGCCTTCAAGGCCGGGTGGCCCAAAGCCCACCCGGTGTACATCTTCCAGGATACCGGGTCCCCGAGGATCCCGGTATGACGGCTCGGGGAGGCGGCAGCAGATATCTTCGAATCAGTCTGCGATTTGTTATCCCGAAGAGTGCGCTCCACGAAGCCGCACTTGTAGGCAGGATAGCTAGCGCCGCCAGCGGAACCCGTCATTCCCTGTAAACCCTAGCCGGCTCCCTATATAAAGCCGGCAAGGAGCAACCCTAGAGGGGACTCATCTCATTCCATAGCCTCCGGAGCACCCGCAAGCTCTGGTGCGCACACCATTGTACACCCCATTCAGATCCAAATACATACAAGCAGGAGTAGGTCTTTACCTCATACAGGGGCCGAACCTGGGTAAACTCTGCGTGTGCAACCTCTCTGTGAATCCTACGTCGCCTGGCTCACACCCGAGTTAAGCCACCCCGTATGGCATCTGCCGTGATTACCCCACGACAGTTGGCGCCCACCGTGGGGCCAGCGATCGCTGGAATTTACTTCATGGAGAGTCCTGAACCCGGCACTGGCGTCTACTTCAGCCCTCAAGCCATGTCGGGTCGCGGTGACATCGTCACCGGCAGCTACTTCGAGCACGGAGGGATCGGCTACGTCGCCGATCCACACACTTGGGGCAGGCCCAACTACGCCCCGATCACTCGCGCGATGGCTATCCCGTTCGGGACCGCGTCACCGCCTACGTCGGCTTCTGCGGCTCGGATGAGGAAGGAGTCGCCAACAACTACGATGGTACTTCCTCCCCCGTCGACCCGCTTGACGAAGCCGCTGTCGAC
Organism: Poa pratensis; assembly: GCA_947311845.1. NCBI lineage: Eukaryota > Viridiplantae > Streptophyta > Magnoliopsida > Poales > Poaceae > Poa > Poa pratensis. Next base: position 43,286,652 of record CAMZMU010000076.1, on the reverse strand, counting down.
ACCGCGGTGCAAACCACTTTGCACCCGCCCCATCCGCCGAGACCGTCCAGATCTCGAACGACGACGACACCGGGTCGATCTTGCCCGTTCTCGACTACGAGTCGGAGGGCTCGACCGATCTGGCCTCGGACGGCACGGCAACACCCGCCCACATCTACATGACGGGCGAGGCGGCAAACTCTGCTGCCGCCAAACCTGCGGCAACAAACGCCGCCACAGCAGAGGCCAACGCGCAGAAGCAGCGCGACCAGGCACGGCGCGAGCAGGAGGCTCGCGAAAAGCAGCAACGCGACGAATCTCTCGCCGCCCTGCGAGGACAAGCAGGTCGGGCGGCTGACCCGCTCAGCACCCCGATCACGCCGGCGAACGTCGTCGACCAGGCGACACAGCTCGAGCAGCTGCGGGAAGATGGCCCTCCAGCAGGAGGAGATCCGCCAGAAGGAGCTGGAGGTCGATGCTCAGTCGACCGCTCTCTCCGCGGTCACTCGGCATCACAAAAACCGCAAGTCGCGGCTTAATCCTGATGCACCAACTCGCGCGCTCGACAACGCCTTCGCGCGCGAGACAGAGCTGGAAGGCAGCGCGACGAGTGCCGCAGGGCCCAGCCCGGCGGCTCGAGTCAAGTTCCGCCTCAACCTCGCCCGACGATGCCGCCTCCGGCGCCGCGGCCTCCTCCGAACCCGGCTCGTCCTCAACCCCAGCCGCGGAACGACGACGACGCCGACCTCGCGATTTTCGGCACCCCAGTCGATTGCATGACTGCAGCCGCCTCTCTCTTCAAGAGGATCCGGGTCAAGGACAACCCCTATTGGAGCAAGGGGTGCAAGCTGGTGGACAAGGCGCTGGAGCTGCAGGAGAACATGTCGCAATCTGACGGCAAGCTCTACTCCAGATCGCCACCCAGCGAGAAAACGGCCTCGGCACCACACCGAAGCCAGGGAAACAAGGGTTCCCCCAGGCGTGACGCTGCCCCACAGCCGCCACGCAGTCGGCACGAGGAGCCGGCAGTGTCGAGCAACGCGAGGGCTGGAGGCAACCCGCCTCGGCTCGCCCGCAACGACGCCCGGCACACCATCAACAACAACCAGGCGCAGGCACGCTCCAATCACTCCGCTCCGGATCTGCGCCACCACCTCAACGACAAGCGCGCCGAGGCGACGCGCAACAACAACGACGACGACGACGTCGGCCCTAGATGCTTTGGACCCGCCATCAGAGGCGAGCGTTTCCCTAGCAGCTTCAAAGGACCGAGAGAGGCGCCCAAGTACAACGCTGCCATGAACCCGGAAACTTGGGTCCAGGACTACTTGGCCGCCATGAGCATCCAGAACGCGTCTTCGCTCTGTTGTGCGCGCTATTTTCCTCTCATGCTTGAGGGAACGGCTCGCACTTGGCTCAACAACCTCCCCAGGAACAGCGTCAACTCCTGGGGCGAGTTGAAGAGGCTCTTCATCACCAACTTCGAGGGGACCTGCAAGCGCCCGGCCACGGTCGAGGACCTCAAGCGCTGCGTCCAGAAGGAGGGCGAGTCCACTAGAAAGTGGTATCGCCGAGTCGCCGACCTCATCAACTCGGCAGAACACCTCAGCGTCGACACGGTGCACTCCCACCTCGAGGACAACACCACCTTCGAGTCGCTCAAGCAGAAGCTGCGGCGCTCGCACAAGGGTGACATGACGATGGGCCAGCTACTCGCCATCGTGCACAAGTACGCCGAGTCCGACGTCACCAAGGACGACTCCGAGGAGGACGACGACGAGAAGAAAGGCGGCAAAAACAAGAGCAAGGCCAAGCACTCCAGCGCTCATAAACGCAAGGGTGACGGCGGCTCCGAGCTTGTAGCCGCCACGGCTGCGGGGGGCCGCGGCTTCAAGAGCCAACGCGGCAACTTCCCGCGAAAGAAGCTCACCGCCACGGAGATCTGGCCATGCCGTGTAGGTATCATAGCCTACCCGGCAAGCCAGCCGGCCACACCACTGACGAGTGCAGCTGGACTGCAGAAATCGTCAAGACCAAGAAGCGGGCACCCGACGGAGACGACGACGGTGAGCAGCAGCAGGGCATGCCTCCCACTGCCGGCTTCATGGGCCACACCTTCGTCGGCCTCGATTCCAGGCGGGAGGAGAAGGTCATACGGCGCGCCGTCCACGCGACTCTGCCAGACGTGCCCCAGTGGCTCGACTGGTCAGAGCAGCCGATCACATGGAGCCGTCAAGACCACCCGCCCCGCGTCGATTACCCGGGCAAATTCGCTCTGGTGGTCGCGCCCCAGGTCAAGGGCTACATCTTGACCAAGACATTGATGGACGGAGGGTCGAGCATCAACATCCTCTACTACGAGACGTTCCAACGCATGAAATTGCGTGACGAACAGCTAGTACCCACCATCACCACCTTCCACGGCATCGTCCCGGGAAAGAAGGCCTACCCGCTAGGCAAAATCGCACTCGACGTCGTCTTCGGCACCGCCAAGAACTTCCGGCTCGAGAAGATCTGGTTCGAGGTGGTGAACTTCCGTAGTTCCTACCATGCGATCCTCGGGCGACCCGCCTTTGCCAAATTCATGGCAAGGCCCTGCTACGCCTACCTGAAGATGAAACTGCCGGGTCCGAACGGCATCATCACTGTACACGGCGACGTCGACCGCGCCATCGAGTGCGAAAAGGGCAACGCCGTCTTTGCCGAGTCCGTCATCGCCACGGAGCAGCTGGAGCAACTCAAGCTGCAAGTCGACCCCAACGACATGACCATCGTCAAGAAGCCGACTCTGGACTCACGCGACAAGTTCCAGTCGGCACAGGAGACCAAGCGCATCCCGCTGGTCGAGGGCGACTCCTCCAAGACGGCGGTGATCGGCTCGCACATGGACGTCGCATAGGAAAGCGCGCTCTGCGACTTCCTCCGTGAGAATCGGGACATCTTCGCATGGAAACCATCTGACATGCCAGGCGTCCCGAGGGAGCTCGCAGAGCACAAGCTCAACGTTGACCCCAAGCTGAAGCCAGTGAAGCAGTTCCTGCGTCGCTTCACTGGTGAGAGACAGAAGGCTATTGGCGAAGAAATAGCCCGGCTCCTAGCTGCCGGGTTCATCGCCGAAGTCATACACCCGGAATGGCTTGCCAACCCGGTGCTCGTTCTGAAGAAGAACGGAACATGGCGGATGTGCATCGACTACACAGGCTTGAACAAAGCCTGTCCCAAGGATCCATTCGCATTGCCACGCATCGATCAGCTGATCGACTCGACGGCAGGGTGCGAGGCGCTATGCTTCCTCGACGCCTACTCCGGGTACCACCAGATCAAGATGGCGCCCGAAGATCAGGAGAAGACGTCTTTCATCACGCCCTATGGCGCGTTTTGTTACGTCTCCATGCCCTTCGGCTTGAAAAATGCCGGAGCGACTTACCAGCGGTGCATACAGAACTGTTTGCACGAGCAGATCGGCCGCAACGTCCACGCATATGTGGACGACATCGTCGTCAAGTCCAAGCTGAAGACAGACCTGATTGCCGACCTCACGGAGACATTCACCAACCTCCGCAAGTACAGGATAAAGCTCAACCCGGAAAAATGCGTCTTCGGCGTACCCGCGGGCAAGCTCCTGGGCTTCATCGTCTCCGAGCGAGGCATTGAGCCAACCCAGAGAAGATCAAGGCGATCGAAGCTCTGAAGAAGCCGGAAAACCTCCGGGACGTGCAGCGGCTCACAGGCTGTGTCGCTGCCCTCAGCCGTTTCATCTCACGACTCGGCGAGAAGGCCATGCCCTTGTACCGGCTCCTCAAGAAGTCGGACACGTTCACCTGGAACGACGAGGCAGACGCCGCCTTGACGGCACTCAAGAAGACGTTGGCCGAGGCGCCGATCCTCGCATCTCCACTAGAAAAGGAGCCGATGCTCCTCTACATCGCTGCGACCAACCGAGTCGTCAGCGCGGTGGTCGTCGTCGAGCGCAAGGAGGAAGGCCACGAGCAACTGGTCCAGCGGCCAGTTTACTACGTCAGCGAAGTCCTGACGGATTCGAAGCAACGTTACCCGCACTACCAAAAACTTGTATACGGTGTTTTCTTTGCTTCAAGAAAATTGCGACATTACTTCATGGGCCACCCGATGACGGTGGTCAGCTCATCTCCCTTAGCTGAAATAATCCGCAATAGAGAGGCAACTGGGCGCGTCGCCAAATGGGCCTGAGCTGCAGCCTTTCGGCCTCAGCTACGCAGCCCGCACTGCGATCAAGTCGCAGTCACTATCCGACTTCCTCGTCGACTGGATGGAGACACAGTTGCCGGCTCCAACCTATGAAGCCGGCAGATGGACCTTGTTCTTTGACGGGTCAAAGATGTATGAGGGCTCGGGGGCTGGAGTCGTCCTCACTTCTCCCCAAGGCGACAAGATGCGATATGTGCTGCAGATACACTTCACGTGCACTAACAACGTCGCCGAGTACGAAGCCCTCCTACATGGCCTACGCGTGGCCAAGGAGATGGGAGTTAGCCGTATCAAATGTTACGGCGATTCCGACCTCGTCGTTCAGCAAACGATGGGGACCTGGGATGCAAATGATCCCAACATGGCGGCTTACCGCCGGCTCGTCGATCAAGTCGGCGGCCACTTCGCCGGCATGGAGCTGGAGCACGTCGACCGAAGGAAGAACGAGGCGGCTGACGCACTCTCTCGCTTCGGGTCTAAGCGGGACCGAGTCCCACCCGGCGTCTTCCTCGACCACCTGCACAACCCGTCGGTACGCCCGCCGGCCGAAGTCGACATCGCCAACCCGCCATCATCAGATGCAATTCTGGTGGCGGTAACCCAAGAAACAAACGACTGGAGGGAACCCTACATCGAGTTCCTCACCACCAAAAAGCTGCCAGCCGACGAGGTCCTAGCACGGCGAGTCGTGCGCCGGGCCTCAGCTTACGCCATCATCAACAGCGAGCTCTACAAACGCAGCACATCGGGAGTTTTCCTCCGCTGCGTCGAGCCGGAAGAGGGAAGGCGCATCCTTCATGAGATCCACTCGGGAGATTGCGGCCACCACGTCGGCGCTCGCAACCTGGTCGCCAAGGCGTTCAGGCACGGTTTTTTCTGGCTCTCTGCTCATCAGGATGCAGTCGACATCGTCCGTCGGTGCATCGGGTGCCAGAAGTACGCCCGGCAGGATCACCTACCCGCCGCGGCTCTGAAGACCATCCCTCTGACATGGCCATTCGCAGTCTGGGGAATAGACATGGTGGGCAAGTTCAAGACAGCTCGCGGTGGCATGACACATTTGCTCGTCGCAGTCGACAAGTTCACCAAATGGGTCGAAGTTGAACCTATCAAGAAACTCGACGGCAAGACCGCAACCAAGTTCCTCCAGAAGCTCATCTTCCGATTCGGCTACCCGCACAGCATCATCACTGACAACGGCACAAATTTTGCCGAAGGAGAGATGAAGGCCTTCTGCAAACAAAAAGGCATCCGTCTCGACTTGGCGTCCGTCGCCCACCCGCAATCAAACGGGCAGGCGGAAAGAATGAACCAGACAGTGCTAGCCGGGATCAAGCCGCGACTTCAAGTTCCACTGGAGCGAACACCGGGTTGCTGGCTGGACGAGCTACCAGCCGTACTCTGGGGCATCAGAACGACTCCAAACCGTTCCACCGGCTACACGCCATTCTTCATGGTGTACGGGGCGGAAGCCGTCATGCCGACCGACCTCGAGCACGACTCGCCTCGGGTCGCCCTCTACAACGAGGAAGAAAATGAAGAAGCCCGCCTAGTCGGCGTCGACCTCCTGGAAGAAGCTCGCGAACTCGCACTCTCCAGGACGGCGATATATCAGCAAAGCCTGCGCCGCTACCACAGCCGCCGGGTTAGAAGTCGCTCTTTCCAGGAAGGCGACTTGGTTCTTCGGCTCATCCAAAAGTCGAAAGGGATGCACAAGCTCTCGGCACCATGGGAAGGACCGTTCGTCGTTAGCAAAGCGATGGGCAACGGCTCCTACCACCTCGTCGACTTGCGTGAGCCGAACAAAAGCTCCAAGTCGGAAGAGGAGACCAAGCGTCCATGGAACATCAGCCTGCTTCGCCCCTATTATACATAGTATCCATTGTAATACTGTGTAATCAATCAAGGAAATAAAGTCGATACACACCCGGCACGCTCGGGGGCTATCGTTTCGATTCAATTATGCTTTCGAGTCTTTATTCTTCCTACTCACACGTTATATGATTGATGGGTTGTCAAAGAGAGCCGGATGCCATGATGCGCGGCTCACCACTGGACCCCCTGCTCACGAAGCAAAATCACAAAAATTGTTGTTTTCTCCCAAGTCGTCAGCTACCCGCACAAAGTGAAGAAGTAGTGCAGCCGGTTCAAACCTAACTTGACAATGAAGCCGCACTCGGACTTTGTCACCATGGGTACCGCGCGCGTCACGAAAAAATCACGCGAAGCACACTTGGCGAGGTCGCACGATCGACTAGCTTACAAAACAAGCGAAAAACAAACAAAGTGACGAAAGCGCACAAAAAACAAGCATGGGAGTGCCAAAACAAAGATTAATAAGCCGCAGAGGCGCACGCTGAAACGCGACCCGGCACATATCATACTTGTTTCATTACATAATATTTTTTCGCCCGCAGGCGACAAACCCTAACTACTTCAAAATAACCCCTCTTTTGAAAGCAGGGGAGCAAACTTCAAGACGGAGGAGCCGCCCGAGCAGAAGACGTCGACGCCTCGTTCGTCGCAGCCGGCGGTGGCAGAGCTGAAGCCCTTTCAAAAAGGTACTCCGACGCCGGCTCCCTGTCCGCCACCTCGCCAAGGTCGTTGCCCTCAGGCACCACGTCGAAGACGAAGTCGTCGTGGTCGACCATCTTGGCAGCCCGGCAGGCGTAAGGGGCGCAGTACTGGAGCACCGGCTGCAGATCGATCTCCCGGCCGCTGCTATCGGTGGGGATGCTGGCCGTGATCTTGTCCACGTTCGTCTGCCTATACCGGCCTCGCACAAGCCCGAGGGCAATGCACGCGCCGGCTCGGGCCGACGACTCCCGCACCCAGGTGATCACCTGGGGCATCAGCTCCAGAACCCGCAACACCTTGCAGACGGGTGCGGGGACGCCTTCCTTGGGCGACAGCATCTGGACGACCTTGCTGGCCCGGCCGTGAACGTCACGGGCGAAGACTCCGAGCCGGTGGACATGCTCCGAAGCCGTCAGGCCAGCCGTCTCCTCGCCTGCTCAACAAAACAAAAATCAACAACAAGGCCACAAGTCAAGTAGGCACAAACTGCAAAGGGTCGCATGAAATCTTTACCCCAGATGCCAACGGCGAGGGTGGCAAGCCGCTCGGTCAGCTCCTTCATCTCGCGCTCAGCCTCGCGGATTTGCGCTCGAGCTTCTCGAGGTCCTCGCCGTACCCCTTGGTCGCCTGGGTGAGGGCGGCGTCCGCCTCCTCCTTCTGCTTGCTGAGCCGCTCGCAGGATTCCTGCACCGCGGCAAACGCCTGCGTGTGCCGGCTCTCCTGCGCGGCCAGCAGTTGCTGGTGCTCAGCGACGGAGATGAAGCCGTCGCGCGCCTTCTTCAGCTCCTCCTGCAGGCGGCGGGTCTCCTGCTGTTCGGCTTCGAGGAGCCAGGACAGCTCCTGCAGTTCACAAGACAATAAACAATCAAGAAGAGGCATGGGGGCTACGCCACGGGTTACCTCTACACCAACATTTGCTAACCCGGGGGCTAGCCCCAACAAAAAAAAAATAATACGCCGGTCAGGAACCGGGGGCTACGTTCCGAGTGGCATACACACCCGCCACCGGCCTGCCTCTACATCGACATTGGCAAACCAAGGACTACACTATTCGCCAAACTTTGCATCCAGAAAACTATGAAGACCCAAGCCGCTTTCTACGAACGCGACTCGGGCCTTGGGGGCTACATATACGCTACGGACGCAACAGGTGCAAGAAGGATTCTACGTACCTGGTGCGCATCCATCGCTGTCTGGATGGCGGCTCGGAAGTCAGGCCGGGGCGCAGATGCACCCGGGACGGAGCTCGGGGGCTGGGCAGTCAGCCCACCCGACGAGGAAGCCGTCGCGGTGGCGCGGGTCGTCGTCACCACCAGCGCCGTCTCCGGCTGAGGCGTGGCATCCACTGTGCCAGCCGGCACGGTGTCATCAATAGTGGCCCCCTCGGGTCGAGGGGGCACAATAACTTCGTCGCCTCCGCCGGTGGAAGGCGGAGGACTCGGCGCTCTCGTGGTCGGCTCCGTGACGTGCGCGGCAGGCTCCGCCCGCTGGGAGTCGCTCTCCAGCGCGTCCTCCATGTCACTGAGGGACGCGTCCTCAGCCCTGCGACACTCGCACGGGTCAAACTCAAGATAGCGTTTCCAGTGGAACTTTGGATGAGGATCAGCAGCAGACCTGTCACCCGCAGGTGGAAGAGTTGAGGTCCGAACTCCTCGGAAGCGAGGCGCAGGCGGCGAGTCGGCGCGAGCCCTCGCAGGGATGTCCCGCAAGGCCTTCTGCCTCCGCTCGGCAACGACGGTGCGCTGCACGGCAGCCCCAGCCGATCGCTCCGGTGGCGGCGGCGTCGGGTTCGCCGACTTGGAGCGTTGGAGTTGGGCCCGGCGTCCTCAGCCGCAGGCCTACGCCTCCGCCGGATGCGGAGCGGCTGATCATCTTCATCTTCTTCAGCAGGCGCCGGGTTCTTGGACCCGGCGCGTTCTTCTCTTCCTTCTTCTCCTTCCTCCTCATCCTCAGACAGGATGGGGATCGGTTGGCGGGAGGAGAAGGCGGCTCGTTGCCCATGGTGGCGCTGTCGGCTTCGTCGTCAGAGTCGCGCTCGACGACGTCGTTGGGGCCGGCAAGCACCGTGGGAGCGTCTCCGCGGGTCGGAGGCAACCCAACAAGCGATCGAAACTCCTGAATTCGACAAAGCAGGAAGGATCGGTATAAAAAGACCAAGAAAAGGAAAGTGTTTCGAATCGTCAAGCAAAGGGACTCACCTCAGGAGCCGGATGCTTGGCGGAGTAGGCCTCCAGGCCGCCCACGATCCACTCGGGAGCCGGGTGGACCGTGACACGCTTCATCCGCAGCGTGAATTGCTCTACCGACTCGAACAATGTCGGGTCATGGCGCTGCGGGTCCTTCGTCCCCTTGTACTCGCAGATCAGCGAGGGCCGGTGCTGCAGAGGTGCGATCTTCCTCTTCACCCAAGTGGCGATGAGGTTCAGACCCGTCAGCCCTCCGTTCTTCAGCTCCTGAAGCCGCGCCATCAGCCGGCGCACCATGGGCAAGTCGGCGTCGCGCGGCAGCTCCTGAAGATTGCGAGGCCGGCTCGGCGATGGCGAGAAGCAGGGGATCCCGATCTCGCCGTCAGGCGCCGGCTCCCGCATGTAGAAGCCCGACTTCCTCCAATACACTTTGGAGGGGAGGCCGAGATCCAGGTAGTCGACGTCGCCGCGGACCTGGAAGTTGAGGCCGCCGCAGGGCGCCATGTCGCCGCCCTTCCCCAGCTTGCCGTGGAAGATCCACAGCCACAACGGAAAAACGGGGCGCACCCGAAGTAGCCCTCGCACAGGGTGACGAAGCAGGCGAGATGGAGGATCGAGTTGGGCGTCAGGTCATGCACCTGAAGCCCGTAGAAGTCCAAGAATCGCCGGAAGAACTCCGACGTGGGGAAGCCCAGCCCGCGCTCGAGGAACGCGAGGAAGGCGACGAACTCGCCCGGCGATGGCCGCGGGCGAGGATCCGCGGAGGCGATGCGCCACCGACGCTCCGACGCCGGCGGCAACAAGCCCTCGTTGGCGGCTTGCTCCAGCGCCTGCGCCGTCACCGACGACCTCTCCCACTTGTTCTTGGGCGCCACCATCTTGGCCGGAAGAGAGGCGGAGGAGCAAGAGTGTCCAATGGCTGCGGCGGCGATGCGGCGAAGAACTCAGGCGCGAGCTGCTTGAGAGTGACGGCGAGCGCAAGGAAGAAATGGAGAATGAACTCACCAGCCGCACTCCCCTGCCGTTTTAATAGGCACGGTGAGTGGAGCCGTTACCGCAGTAAATGGCGCCGCCCACGTCGTCCACGTCGCCCACTATCGCCACGTCGCACGACGCCTCGATTCCCGCGCGACGCCTCGGTTTCCACGGGAGCGTGCCGAAAAATGCGGCTCAGATTCGGCCACGTCGCTCTGTCACGACGTTGTGGACCGATGGATCGGGCGCGTGCGGGTCAAGGAGCGTCATCATTGCCACTGCTCCATCCCGAGGTGGAGGCAGTCGATGCGCCGTCAAGTCCCATCAATCGACTCGGCGCCAGACAGACAAACACTACAGGACAAACGGTCAAAGATGCCGTGACGTCAGACGGAGAAGGCGAGGAGACAACCCGCACCGAGGCGAGTCGGGATGGCAAACGTCCCACGGGCGCAAGCCGGCATCAAACAAAAACTTGAGTTAGACCGGACGTTAAAGCCAAAATCCACCACTCCGAGCCGTTGTTTTCTTTTCTCTGTTTCAGGAGTTCGTTCAACGACACGACCCGGCAGTTCGCAAGACGAAGACCAAGCCGGAGACGAGTCCCTGACGAACTCGGGGGCTAATGATGGGGGGATGCCCAACCGGGTAGGCCCAGGACCCCGAGTCGGCCTTCAAGGCCGGGTGGCCCAAAGCCCACCCGGTGTACATCTTCCAGGATACCGGGTCCCCGAGGATCCCGGTATGACGGCTCGGGGAGGCGGCAGCAGATATCTTCGAATCAGTCTGCGATTATGTATCCCGAAGAGTGCGCTCCACGAAGCCGCACTTGTAGGCAGGATAGCTAGCGCCGCCAGCGGAACCCGTCATTCCCTGTAAACCCTAGCCGGCTCCCTATATAAAGCCGGCAAGGAGCAACCCTAGAGGCGGACTCATCTCATTCCATAGCCTCCGGAGCACCCGCAAGCTTTGGTGCGCACACCATTGTACACCCCATTCAGGTTCCTCTCGAGGCCTCCCAGGCCGATCGTCTGGTCCTTAGCGGAAATGCTCAGTCGAGCAAGAAAGCCCTCGCGAGAGGAAAATGCCTCGCGAGGCTCGTCAGGCTGAAAGCCTGGTCCTTAGTAGAATTTCCTGCGGAGCGTTTGAGGGCTGTGGCAGGCCGGCCCATGACACCCCGGTTTTTACTGGGCCGACAGTTCCGCGTCCAGAGCCCACGCAAGATGGGAGAGACAGACAAGACAACCAAGACGCCGTGGCCTGCCAGACCCTCTTAGAGAACCAACACTCGAAGATGATGTGTTGGGCAGTCGTCGGCTGACAATTGCAAAGCTTGCAGACGGGCTGGTGAGGCCAGCCCCTTATGGCAAGGCGATCAGAAGTCCACAGGCGGTTTTGCACCGCCAGCCAAGCGAAGAAACGGCATTTTGGCGGGGCCCATGGCTTCCACACGATGGGCGTGAAGGAGCACGTGATGGAACCTGTCGGGGGAATAATTAACCCGCGACTTATTCAAGGCCAAAACAGCGACTTCATGATCACGCTATTATTGGGCCACGTAAAAGATGGGCCGATCAAGGATCGCGGCCTGCCAAAGGAAGGCTCCAGAAGGTCGGTGGTAAAACTTGCCTTGGATGACAAGCTTGCAATCGGCTTCGTGTAGAACTCTTGTAACCTAGCGAGCCTCTGTGTATATAAAGAGGACTCGCAGGACTTAGACAGGGTCAAGCTATCAAGCCCTAAACCCTAGCTCTTACGGCGAGTTCCCAGATCGGATCGCCTCCATTGTAACACCACATATATCATATCAATACCAAGCTAGGGTAGGCAGGAAGTAGGTCTTTACCTCACATTGAGGGGCCGAACCTGGGTAAATCTGTGTTCGTCCTTGTTCCTGCGATCCCAAGCTCGGAGACGATTGACTCGCGCAAATCCCACACCTACGAAGTCATCCATGACATCTGACGTGACAAACCCACGACAGTTGGCGCCCACCGTGGGGCCTGCGGTCAAGAGCGTCACGTTCCGCGCAGGATCGATGAAAGGAGCTGAAGATCTCGCCATTGGCCACATCATGGTCGATGGCACGCCTCTCATTGACGATTCAAGCTGGGGACCAGAAGCTGATTACCTGGAGACAGGTCGCGTCATCCCGTTTGGATCATTCATGTCTTCGTCGGTTTCATTGGCGGCGGATCTGTTAGCTCAGTCCAAGAAGGCGACTCAGCAGAAGGATTCGCCAGCGACGGAGAAGAGTCCTGGAGAGCATGGACTCGCAAGAATTTGGGTCCATCATACCAGCTCTTGAGGACAGTTACTGGGATTACGCACCAGTGGTAGGACAAGAGGCGGCACCAGTTGGAGTCTACATGGCCGGAGGTGCAAGTACGTCAGGAACTGCGGGAGAAGCCGAAAGATCGACACCTCCCGGCAACCCACTACTCATCCCGGTGTCAGCCGCGAACGCCGCTGTCCGCGCAACAGAAATTGAGGCCGCCAGGGCCGAGCTCCTGTACGAGGTTCGGAGGATGGAAGCAGAGCGCTGCAGGCTCGAACAGGTGAACCAAGGAATCCAACAGGAACGGCAAAGGATAGCCGCGCTCGCCGCGACTCAAAGACAAGTTGACTCGCAGGCGCAAGCGCGCGCGACTCAACCAACAATAGAACTTCCACCCACTCCAGCGCGAGACCAACCAGTCGCAAGGATTTTGGAACCATCGATTGTCCACGAAGCCCAGCAACTACCATCGCAACAACCAAGGAGGTTTCATACCCCACAAGGCCACTACCAAAGCCCGGTCGATAACATGTATGCAGCGGCGAATATCTTGACACAGATGGTACCAACAGGCGACGACCCAATCAACACTGAAGCACGGCGTGCGATACAGATGTTGAGCACTGCTGTCCTACAACAAGCCAACAGGGCAGAAGCCGAGGGGCAGCAGCCCCCCGTACAGGCCGGCCGCGGGATCGCGGCAGAAAGAAGCGTCCAAAGCGGCCACCGGAGGATATATCAAGGGTCGCGCAGAGGCAGCAGGAACAAGCCGCAGAAGCACAGGCTATCATGCCAACGACGCAGACGCGGCTCGTGGAAGTTAACAACCCTACGGGCACATCCACAGCTTTGTCCTCGCGACTCAAAGGTCCGGCATGCTTCACTGAGAAGATCAGATCGGAACCTTTCCCTGAAGATTTCAAAGGACCACGCAAGGTGGCAAACTATAACGCCAGCATGGACCCTACCACCTGGCTAAACAACTACGAGATGGGGATGAGTATTTTAAATGCTTCAGAAGAGATATGCGCAAGGTACCTCAACATGATGTTGGAGGGCGCGGCTCACATATGGCTACAAAATCTACCCCCAACTCCATAAATACCTGGGAAGAGTTGAAAGACGCTTTCGTCAAAAACTTCCAAGGAACCTGCAAGCGACTCTGCAATATAGAAGATCTAGAGCGTTGCGTTCAAAAGGAAGGCGAGTCAAGTCGCCACTGGATGAGGAGGGTGGCAGAAATTATACACTCCTCAGACAACATACCTCCAAGCTCAGCTGTCCTAGTCATGGAGAAAAATTGTAAGTTCGAACCACTGATCCATAAGTTAGGTCGCATGAAGGGCAAGTCAAGAGTCTCAGCGAGGTAATGGCTGCGGCTAACAAATACGCTGGCTCGGACAAGACCCGAGATGCGTCAGATGGAGAAGAGGAGAAGGCCGCTGTTGAAGGAAAGAAAAATACCAGCAAGCCTCAACAGCAACAAACTAGCCACAACAACGCGAATCAAAACAAGCGCAAGAGTGAAGAAGGAAACTCTGGGCTTGTCGCCAACACACGTGGAGGTTTCAGGGGCCAACGAGGAAGAGGCCGAGGAATCGGCTCTCGTCCAATTAACATGGAAGAAGTTTTTAATCGGCCGTGCGATCTTCACACGGGAGGCGACGGCGGCCAGCAGACCATACCAAGGCGCAATGTAATTATTACAAGAAGTGGAAAGAAGAAAGCCAACACAACAGGGGAAACCACCATGAAGGAAGCCCTGGTGCGACTCATGGTTCAGCGCCGGACCGCACAATGCGAGTAACCCCAGGCAGGTGGGGCAGTACCATACAATAGTTATCAACACCTCCAAGAGGGAAGAGAAATTAAGTCGCAGAAGCCAGCAGGTAAATACTGTGATGCCAGCAACCCCCAATTGGCTAAAATGGTCAGAGCATGCAGTCACTTGGAGTCGCGACGATCATCCGCCACAAGTGCGAGAGCCAGGGAAACTGGCGCTAGTTGTGGCACCTTATGTAGCAGGATACAAGCTAACCAAAGTGCTTATGGACGGGGGAAGCAGCATAAATATCATGTACTACGATACGTTCAAGCGCTTGGGGCTCATGGACTCCAGCCTGCAACACACGACGACCGTATTTCACGGCATCGTCCCAGGAAAGTCAGCACAGCCAGTGGGAAAGATAACCCTGGGAGTAACCTTTGGGACGGAAGAAAACTTCAGAAGCGAGTTCATATGCTTCGAAGTGGTAAAATTCAGAGCCCATATCACGCCCTGTTCGGACGAACAGCCTTCGCCAAGTTTATGGCCAGGCCATGCTACGTTTACCTACAGCTGAAGATACCAGGACCAAGAGGGGTCATCACAGTGCACGGCGATAGAGAAAAAGCAATAGAGTGCGAGGAGGGAGATGCAGCCTTCGCAGAATCAGCTTGTGCCGCTGAAGAGCTAAAGAGTTATAAGTCGCAGGTGGATCCCAATGATATGAGCGTAGTTACCACGCCATCTGCCGAACCACCAATGAAATTCAAAGCGGCCCAAGACACCAAGCAGATAGATCTTGTTCCTGGCGACTCATCCAAGCAGGCGAGCATCGGAGCCCACATGGAGAAAGAACAGGAGCGGGCACTCATCGCTTTCCTTCAGGAAAACAAGGACATCTTCGCATGGAAACCATCAGATATGCCAGGGGTGCCAAGGGAATTGGCAGAACACAGTCTTAACGTGAACCCCTGGCCAAGCCAGTAAAGCAACCGCTGCGGCGTTTCCACGACGACAGGAGAAAAGCGATAGGGGAAGAAATAGCTCGCCTATTGGCCGCAGGATTCATCACAGAAGTATCACCCGGAGTGGGTGGCAAACCCAGTCCTAGTTATGAAAAAGAACGGCACATGGCGAATGTGCATTGACTACACCAGTCTCAACAAAGCCTGTCCAAAGGACCCATTTGCCTTGCCAAGGATTGACCAAGTGATTGATTCAACAGCCGGATGCGAGTTGTTGTGCTTTCTGACGCCTATTCAGGCTACCATCAAATCAAGATGAAGAAGGAGGACCAGGAAAAGACATCCTTCATCACACCCTTTGGGGCCTTTTGCTATGTAAGCATGCCCTTTGGATTGAAGAACGCAGGTGCGACTTACCAGAGGTGCATTCAAAGTTGCTTGCATGAGCAGATAGGTCGCAACGTTCACGCCTATGTGGACGATATCGTCATTAAATCGCAAGTAGGCCAGGATCTCATCAGTGACTTGGAAGAAACCTTCACAAATCTCAGAAGATATAACATGAAGCTCAACCCGACGAAGTGCGTCTTTGGAGTACCAGCGGGGAAGCTATTGGGGTTCATAGTGTCAGAAAGAGGCATCGAGGCCAACCCTGACAAGATAAAGGCTGTAATGGACCTCCAAAAACCAGAAAAGATCAAGGACGTACAGCGACTTACCGGTTGCGTCGCGGCGTTAAGTCGCTTTATATCAAGACTGGGAGAAAAAGCCCTGCCTTTATACAGACTGCTGAAAAAATCAGATACCTTCGTTTGGGACTCAGAAGCCGACGAAGCTTTAACAGCCCTGAAGATTCAGTTGACAAATGCTCCAGTTCTGGCAGCTCCAAAAGATAAGGAGCCCATGCTGTTGTACATAGCTGCAAACTCTCGTGCCGTAAGCGCCGTGATGGTTGTAGAGAGACAAGAGCCAGGCAAGGAGTACCCAGTCCAAAGGCCAGTATACTACGTAAGTGAGGTGCTCACGGCTTCAAAGCAGCGTTACCCTCAGTGGCAGAAGCTAGTGTTTGGAGTATTCATGGCGAGTCGCAAGCTGAAGCACTACTTCCAGGAACACCCAATAACTGTGGTCAGCTCGGCACCACTGGCAGACATCATCCGCAACCGAGAAGCAACAGGAAGAGTAGCCAAGTGGGCGATCGAGCTGGGTCCACACCATATAAGCTACGAGCCGCGCACATCAATTAAGTCGCAAGCTCTCGCAGATTTCATCAATGATTGGACAGAAATTCAAGTCGCTCCCACCATGGCAGAAACAAAATACTGGACCATGCACTTCGATGGGTCAAGACAGCTACAAGGCTCGGGGGCTGGAGTTGTACTCACTTCCCCCAAGGGAGACAAGCTAAGATACGTGCTCCAAATACACTTCAATTGCACAAACAATGTAGCAGAATATGAGGCATTGCTTCACGGACTCCGTATAGCAAAGGAGATGAATGTCAGTCGCATCCGTTGCTTTGGAGACTCAGATTTGGTAGCTCAACAAGTTTCTGGAACATGGGACAGTAAGGATGCAAACATGGCTGCATACAGACGAGAGGTGGACAGAGTTGCTGGACACTTCACTGGCTTCCAAGTTGAACATGTTGATCGAAGACAAAATGAAGCAGCAGATGCCTTGTCTCGGCTAGGATCCAATAGGCAATCAGTCCCGCCCAATGTTTTCTTGGATGAGTTGCATAACCCATCAGTTAAGCCTCCAGCAGAGATTGACATAGCAGAGCCAGAGGATGATTCAACTTTAGTCGCAGCCCTGCATGAACAGCCGGCATGGACAGAGCCATACATGGCATATTTAAGTCGCGGAGTGCTACCAGAGGATGAAGTAGAGGCGCGCAAGATAACACGGCGATCCAAGGCCTACACAATAATAAACAATGAGCTATACAAGCGCAGCGTGCGGGACATTCCAAAGATGCGTATCACCAGAAGAAGGACGAAAAATCTTGCACGAAATTCACGCAGGCGATTGTGGCCATCATGCTTCGTCAAGATCTTTGGTGGCAAAGGCGTTCAGACATGGTTTCTTCTGGTTAACGGCGCTAGCAGACGCTGAGCAGATTGTCAGAGTGTGTGATGGATGTCAAAGATACGCCAGGCAAGATCATATGCCAGCTCAAGCACTTCGTACAATACCCATCACATGGCCTTTCGCCGTATGGGGTTTTGACATGGTAGGACCCTTCAGACGGTCCTCAACGGGAAAAACTCACCTCCTGGTCGTGGTGGACAAATTCACAAAGTGGATAGAAGCAGAACCCGTGGGAGATTGTGAAGCTGAAACAGCAGTCAAGTTCTTGAAGAAGGTCATATTCCGCTTTGGATATCCCCATAGTATCATTACAGACAACGGAAGCAACACCTCTGAAGGAGCTACACAAATATTTTGTGCGAACAATGGGATAAGGCTGGACCTCACGTCAGTATCACATCCGCAGAGCAATGGACAAGCTGAGCGAGCTAACCAGGAAATTCTCCATGGATTAAGCCGCGCCTTATTGAAAAGGTTGAAGCATCTCCAGGATGTTGGGTGGAGGAACTGCCAGCCGTGCTATGGAGTTTAAGAACAACCCCTAATAGATCCACAGGATTTACACCATATTTTATGGTCTATGGAGCAGAAGCGGTTATGCCCAGCGATATCATACATGATTCACCAAGAGTTGCGGCCTATGTCGAAGCAGATAATGAAGCAGCTCGGCAGGATTCTGTGGACACATTAGAAGAGGTCAGAGATTTGGCAGCATCAAGGTCAGCGGTGTATCAGCAAGACTTGCGACGCTATCATGCCAGACGCATCAGAACCCGCACCTTTCAAGAAGGAGACCTAGTGCTGCGACTCAAGCAAGACCATAAGGGAATGCACAAGCTATCTTCTCCATGGGAAGGACCCTACATCATCAGCAAAAAACTAAACAATGGATCGTACTATCTGCTGGATGTGAGAGAAGAAAGCAGTGATCGCCATGATTTCGAGGATCGTCTAGAAGCGCCTCGCCCTTGGAACGTCGCGCAACTGCGACCTTACTACACATAAAAAAGCTAATCAGAGCTAAGTTTCATCTTTTCCAGCTGCCTATAGCTGAGTATCATCCTAGCCACTAAGGGCTCTTGCTTCAAAATTGGTCGCCACCTAGGCGCGACCTGCAACACCTGTATCAGAAATCGGCCGCCACCTAGGCGCGGCCGTATGTCTCAAACTGGGATCGCCGCCTACGTGCGACCCAACCCTATGTATAACACTCGGTTGCCACCAAGGCGCGACCTTATGTGTCATCATAAACAAAGCTTATATAGCTATATATTATTTGTTTCTTGGGGGCTTTGTACCCTGAAACAGCCAACCTACTGGCAACCATCAAACTTACCTTAAGTCGGATTGCAACTTGCATTATGCGTCCAAAGTACTGGGGTGTGGCGTCAATCGAGCTTGATTGCCTATCATGGCCGCTCTCGACCCTGAACACACATGTTCCTAGGAAATACTGAGTCGCGCGAGTGCCCACTTAATGGACTCAGAAAGGCCTAACTAGAGGTCAATGTACTGCTTATAGTACGGCAACACCAATTGCAATTGCTTATATCTTAACAATTGTTTCTTATCTATGATATCAAGCTATAGGTGATGATCTTCAAAACCCCTGAGAAGAATTGAGATGATTGTCAAATTACATCAGCTCAATCCTTGGGGGCTACAGCATATTGTTATCAAAAAAATTGAAGATTGGTCATCATCAAGTGTTGAAGCTATCAGGCAAACCTTGACAGAGTAAGAAGCTCACGAAGTCAGATGCATTTTCAAGGCCGCCCCAAAAGTGCGAGTAAAGCCAGTCCAATGTGATCATGAGTCGCAGAGCAAGGAAGTGCAAGCTAGAAAGAAAAAAGTGCAGCCTAAACGTCCAAGGAACCTTTCAAAGTCAAGAAAACATATCAAGATATTCCATGAAGATTCAGGCTACACTTGGGAGCTAATGTCGGGGGAATAATTAACCCGCGACTTATTCAAGGCCAAAACAACGACTTCATGATCACGCTATTATTGGGCCACGTAAAAGATGGGCCGATCAAGGATCGCGGTCTGCCAAAGGAAGGCTCCAGAAGGTCGATGGTAAAACTTGCCTTGGATGACAAGCTTGCAATCGGCTTCGTTGAACTCTTGTAACCTAGCGAGCCTCTGTGTATATAAAGAGGACTCGCAGGACTTAGACAGGGTCAAGCTATCAAGCCCTAAACCCTAGCTCTTACGGCGAGTTCCCAGATCGGATCGCCACCATTGTAACACCACATATATCATATCAATACCAAGCTAGGGTAGGCAGAAAGTAGGTCTTTACCTCACATTGAGGGGCCGAACCTGGGTAAATCTGTGTTCGTCCTTGTTCCTGCGATCCCAAGCTCGAAGACGATTGACTCGCGCAAATCCCACACCTACAAAGTCATCCATGACATCTAACGGACAAACCCACGACAGAACCCGCAAACCGAGCTTTGTATGCAGACCCTGCAGTGTAAACCCCACTCTCCGTGAGGGTCCAGGTGATTGTGTCAGGCATGTTGTCAGAAAGAGCCACGTCCTCAAGGAGCTCTGCAAGCGCGATGTATTGGGCAAAGTGGTCCACCGTGAAGGCGGCAACGTCGATGTCAGCCACCCACCTATTATCCGCCAGCGCATCCCGCACACATATGTTCTTTCGCTTGGATGCTTTGAAGATGAGGGGGGCCACGGACCTAGGCGTGGCGCCATTTATCCATGGGGAACTCCAGAAAACCGCACGGGTGCCATCACCCACAGTGACCTTGGTTGCGGCGTTGAAGAGATCGCGGTCTTGTTGATCATTCGGAGTGTCAAGCCCAACCCAAGGTTTATCAGGCGTAGTCCATTCAAACCATAGCCAGCATAGCCTCAACGCTCTGGCGAATTTTTCCAAGTCCAGGATCCCAAGCCCAGCCATGCTCTTTGGACGGCACACCTTTTGCCATGCCACCTTGCACTTGCCTCCACTAACGCTAGTATTGCAGTCGCATAGCATTCCTCTCCTAATCTTGTCAAGAGCTTTTAACGTCACTTTGTCGAGCTTGATGGCCGTAAGCAGGAAAATTTGCATGGAGGTCAACACTGACTTGACAAGGGCCATGCAGCCAGCATGGTTCATAAACTTGCTCTTCCACGGGCTCAGGCGCGAGGCCGTCTTGTCGATGTAGGGTTGCAAGTCAGCACGTCGAAGCCGGCCCAAAGAAAGGGGAAGTCCCAGGTACTGAATAGGGAACTGGACCGTGGCCGCAGGGAAGTTGGCGAGGATGGTGGTAAGGTCGAGCCCCTCACATCTTATGGCAGCCACCGAGCTCTTCGTGGCGTTTGTGACCAGCCCCGATACCTCACCAAAATTTCGTAGCAGCGTTGCACGGTTGGAGACGTCGACAGCAGATGGGGCGACGAAAATAACAGCGTCGTCAGCATAGAGAGAAATGCAGGCCTTTATCGCTCTGTCAGGCAGCGGTTGGAGCAAACCATTTTCCGTGGCAAGCTCGAGGATCCGCTGCAGTGGGTCAATGGCAAAGTTGAATAGCAGCGGTGAAAGCGGGTCCCCCTGCCTGAGACCCCTTCCATGGAGGATGTCCAGACCAGGAATGTCATTCAGAAGAACGCGCGACGTGGAGGTCATGAAAAGCAGGGCAGCCCAAGCGCGAAAGCGAGGCGGGAAACCCCTTCTCTGCAGAACGTCAAGAATGTAGTCCCACCGCACAGAGTCAAAGGCCTTGGCAATGTCAAGCTTGAACAACAGGGTTGGCTTGTGATTCTGGTGCAGACGGTGAGCCGCATTTCTGACATAAAGGAAGTTGTCATGAATGCTCCTGGATTTTATGAAGGCACTTTGGCTTGTCGAAATCAAGTCATTCATCCGCGGACGCAATCTTAGCGCCATAGCCTTGGCGATTATCTTCGGAATCATATGGATGAGACTGATGGGCCTAAAATCAGAGATGAAGTCCGGTCCCTCTATTTTTGGCAGCAGGGCAATGTTTGCCGTGTTCATGATGTTGAAGTTGTTAACCGAGAGCTCGGAGAAGGCGTCGATGACCTGCATGATATCTTCCTTGATTATGTGCTAGCAAGAGCAGAAAAACGCGACAGTGAAGCCATCCGGTCCAGGGGCTTTATCCAGCGGCATGCCATCAATTGCCCCTCTTATATCCATCTCAGAGAAGGGCAGCCCCAGGCTTTCCAGGTCTTCAGCAGCAGGGTTCATCAGGTTCCAGTTGAAATCCAACGAGCGCGGTTCGGGGGTGCCAAGAATTCCGGAGTAGAACTCATGGATGTGATTTGCTTTCTCCTCATGAGATGTGACCCATCCCTCTCCCTTTTTAAGGCGCATAATGTTGTTCTTGCGACGACGTGAGTTTACCCGTAGATGGAAGAACTTGGTGTTCGCATCCCCCTCACGGAGGAAGGAGATTCTTGACGCTTGCCGCTTCCGGGTGCGCTCTAGAGCTGCGAGACCCATAACCCGACGCTTGAGAGCGGTGCGAAGAGTCCTCTCAATCTCAGTGAGTGAGTGTGATTCCTGGGCCATATCAAGCACGTGGATGACCTCAAGAGCCATTAGCAGCTGCAGCTTGTGGTTGGAGAAAAGCCCTTTGCTCCAGGCTCGGCGGTCGTCTTGAGCTTATGGTTGAGGACGTGAACAGGTTGGGCATGGGTAGTAGGCTCCTCCCAAGCCGACTGAACAATGTCACTAAAACCCGGCATCTTCATCCAGAAATTCTCAAAGCGGAAGGTTGGGGCCTTGCGTGGGCCGCTATGATTTGAGAGCAGAATTGGGGAGTGGTCAGACAATGATGAAGAAAGCGCGTTGAGGGAGTGATGCTCGAAGGTCAGCTCCCATTCAGCATTGCAGAAAGCCCTGTCCAGTCTGCTGAGAGTAGGATCATCACGCTCGTTGCTCCAAGTAAACTTTCTGTTTATCAGCTTAATCTCCTTTAGCTGGCAGGTGTTCAGAGCTCTCCTGAATTGGCCCATGAGACGAAGGCCCATGAGGAGGTTTTGGTGCTGGTGTTCTTGATGGAGAAATGCCGTCACGCGATTGGTTGTGTTTTGTCCCGTTCAACCAACCGTTGCGTTGATTACTTGCCTTTGGTTTTGCTGCTCATTGAGTTTGCGGTTATGCTACCACTTTGCACTTGTTTCTCTTCTCTACGAACTTGTTGCAACCGCTTGAGGTGGAAGACGGGGATGATTGGGACCAGGAGTCATGACTTGTTATTTCTTTCTGTCCCAGGAGACGCAGCATCGACTCTCAGCTCACGAGTCAAGCATGAGGAAGGCGATTTGCAGAAAATTGACCGAAGATTGCCCTATCCTGCACCTGCCGAGTTTCAGAGGATAACTGTTGGATGTCAACAATGTGCAGTCGTCCATTTTTCACCGCGAGGTGCCGGCAAACCAGAAGTTCACGATATCCACCCCGACGTCACCGTTTCTGTCTACCTACGATTAAGCGTCATTTGATCTGGAGTCCTGAATCCTAAATTCCTGATAGTGCTTGTGACTTCGGAGGAACTGGCACAGTGACACGCATACTGCCATGTGCTGTATTGTAGTGTAGGTGTTTTTTTGTTTGACATATGTAGTGTAGGTGTTTTTTTTTGACATATGTAGTGTAGGTGTTGTGCTCATGTAAATGTCATTTTACAGCAAGTCATTGTCATTCTACGGGAAATGGGAAGTTGTTTCGTTGTCTTCAAGGATTGGATGTTCATTTCCTGGTGTGAGTAGCAGTAATAGGTATAGGAAGCAGAGTAAGCTGCGTATGAAGAAACCTGCTGAAATCTTGGAGTGTTGTGGTATCAGGCATCTGAAAATTGCTCCCTGTTCATTACTAGGATTAAGTATTTAGTGCACTTCACTTATCTCCATATACATCACTAGGAACTAGTCTTACATTTGAATTACAGCTACTACACAAGCGCTGCTGGATCCCAACAATTTGTTATCGACATAAAAACTGGCAACCATCTTGAGCAGCATAATGTTCAAGTTGAGCCGACCATTTTGGGCAGCATAACGTTCAAAGTTTCGACATGTCTTTTTTCTTCTGTGGTTTGGAGAACCTGACTACTCCGTACTGATCTGATCCATAAATCAATGGCATCTCTTTGTTTTATGGAAGTTTGTCGATTGTTATGAAGGATGTTTGTCGATTGTTGTCAATTACATTACTTTATGGAGGTTTTGGTGCAAACGGATGGCGGTCGCTGTCTGTTTAGGAGCCTTTTGTGCTGGTGTTCTTGATGGAGAAGCGCTGGCGCGCGATTGGTTGTGTGTTTGTCCCGTGCAATGCAAATGTTGCGTCGATTACTTGCATTGGGTTTTGCTGCTCACAGAGTTTGCTGTTACGCTGCCACTTTGCATTTGTTGTTTCTCCTCTTCGACGCAGCGTCGAGACTCAGCTCACGGGTTAAGCATGAGGAAGGTGCGTTGCAGAAAACTGTCGGAGGATAACTGTCGGATGCCAAGGCGTCACGTCAAGGATCTTGATTCGAGCAACAGTGTGCGTGCGGTTGTCCATTTTTCACCAAGGAAGTTCCAGATAGAGATCTCACCGTTTCTGTATAGAATTCGAGTCCTGAATCCTGACAGGTGAACAAGAATTTGCACTCCTGAATACAGTGACACTCATACACCGTCGGCAGCAGCGCCACTCCAAGGCAGAACCACTCGTGTGGCGCTACGACTCTCACAAGGCTGACCAGTTCTTCCCCAGACCGACCGACCAACCAGCGCGCGTTCCGATCTACTACGGAGGTCAGGCCAGGTGTGATGGAGCCGGGTCGCCCTGGCCGCCGGCGGAGGGCGGCGCACACGGCGGACGAGGCGGCGGCGGTGCTGCGGAAGGCGTGGTGCCGGCTGCGGCTGTCCGCGCGCGACCCGGCGCGGGTGCCGCCCTGGGACGCCGTCGTGCTCACCGCCGCCAGCCCCGAGCAGGCCGCGCTCTACGACCGCCAGCTCGCCCGCGCGCGCCGCCTCGGCCGCTTCCCGCCCTCCACCGCCGCCCTCGCCGTCCCCGACCCCGACGGCGCACGCATCGGCTCCGGCGCCGCCACGCTCCACGCCGTCGCATCCCTCGTCCGCCACCTCCTCTCCCAGGTCAGGCCCCAGTCCCTACCACGTTTCACCTGCCGTTCATCTACCTGTGCCGCTGGACAGTACTGGGCGACTTCTGCTTCCTTGACCTGTAGGACATGTGAATTCGCAGGCTACCAAGGAAGAGATGGCCGAATTCTTCCCCGGATCAGACGGCACCTCTGCAGACGACGTCCCGCTCGACTCAGTCGTACGCTTCATGGCGACGAAGCACGTGCTGCTGCTCCACGCCGGCGGCGACAGCAAGAGGGTCCCGTGGGCGAACCCCATGGGGAATCATTCCTGCCCGTGCCTTACCTTGCCGACGACAACCCCGACGGCCCCGTCCCGCTGCTCTTCGACCACAGCCTCGCGGTCTCGGCCAGCGCAAGGCAAGCATTCAAGAACCAAGGTTGTGGCTTACAACCAGAACCACCAACTGTTGATGATCAGTATAGGTTGCGTTTGACTGATATATAGCGTGATCAGGTGGGATCTTCATAATGACGGGCGATGTTCTCCCGTGCTTCGACGCCTCGGAGCTACTCCTTCCTGATGATGCCGCGTGCATTGTCACTGTGCCGACGACGCTGGATGTGGCCTCTAATCATGGGGTTGTTGTGGCATCCAAGGATGGAAATGAGGGAGAGAACTATTCTCTCTGTTTGGTTGACAATCTCCTTCAGAAGCCAACTATGAGCGAGCTTGTGGAGGCCCAGGCCTTTCTAGGTGATGGTAGACCACTACTTGACACGGGGATAATAGCAGTCAGGGGTAAAGCTTGGCAGGAGCTGTTGCCCTTGCATACTCATCTAGCCAGACCATCATTCAGCAGATCATAGTTAGCAGAAAAGAGGCAAGCTACCATTTCCGGCACTGATTATGTGAGCTATAACATTTAACAAACATAGGTTTTGTATCTAATATCTCTTCCTAAATCAGTTCAATGTGGCATATCTTCCCAAAACACTTTTACATGCTGCACTACAGCCATCCTATGTTTATGCAACCTAGTTTCAGAAAATTATGTCAGCATGATTATACTGCAAAATACTTGATGCATTCGTGCACATTATATTATCCCTGAGAAACACCAAAGTTTATGTTGACCTTGTCAGTTTGCTCTTAACTCTGATATGCCGGCAAACAAATAAAATCTGTTGTAGGTCGTGAATATGCATTCTTGATCTGAATGATCACTTCGCTGTCAAAGAGAAACACTAACAGACAGATAAATCCACTCTGTGTCCCATATGGAAAGCACAAATTTTCTTGCAAAAGAAAGGGAAAATAAAGCAAATATACAGAATCCAACTGTTCTTTTCTGATTATGTTAATTTAGACCGTTAAGCTGAAACAAATACCAAACATATCAAAAGTTGTTCCTTATTAACTTTCATTATATCTTCTCATACTTGTCAATCTATTACAGTTGAGTTTATATGAAGATCTTGTGGCTGCATGGGTACCAACAAAGCATAAATGGTTGAGTAACCGTCCATTTGGCAGGGAACTAATTGCTGCTTTAGGAAGGCACAAGATGTTCAGCTTTTGTTCGTGTATGTTCCTGGTTAAGTATAGTCAACTTATTTGCTTTGTGGTAGCATATTATGTTGATTTTCTATCTCAAGCTTATGCTTCAAGCCTTCAACTTATTTGCTTTGTGGTAGTATATTATGTATAGTCAATTTTCTTTGTGGTAGTTCGTCTGTTTTCTTTGATCAGTTGTGCAAATAGAATGCTAAGTTGGTATTGTTTTCCTTTTCAGATGACTTCTCATTTTTGCATTTTGGTACATCTGCTGAGGTTCTTGATCATTTTGCGGGTTCATATTCAGGACTTGTAGGTCGAAGGCACATGTGTTTGGTACCAGAGACCACTGCTTGTGATATTGCTGCCACAGCAGTCATTTTGTGTAGCACAATTTCTACTGGAGTCTCAGTTGGAGAGGATTCACTGGTTTATGATTCATCTCTTTCAGGCAGAGTAAGGATTGGCTCACGGTCGATTGTGGTTGGGGTGAATATACATGAGTTAGTCGTGGAAAGTCCTCAGATTATCAGTAGCAGCACCTTCACACTGCCTGATCGGCATTGCCTCTGGGAAGTGCCATTGGTAAACTCCATGGGAAGAGTTATGGTCTACTGTGGTCTTCATGACAATCCAAAAGCTTCTAGAAAGAGGGATGGGACATTCTGCGGAAACCATGGAGAAATATCTTGGAAGATCTTAAAATCCAGGACACAGATATGTGGGACTCATCAACAATGACAAGTGCTTATGGAATGCTAGGCTTTTTCCCATCATGTCTCCCCCTGAAATGCTAAGCGTAGGCATGTGGCTCATGGGATCAGAACGCGATCCCGATGGAAAAGTTGGCTGCATGTGGAGAAAATCACAAAGAGTCAGCTTGGAAGAGCTGCATCGTTCAATCAATTACCATCAGCTTTGGATAGATACAAGCAAGCATCAAGGAGATATTGCAGCTACCATAGGTAAAAGTTGCATGACAGATGGCTTACTTGGGTGTAACCTGTTTCAGCTATGCGAGGAGATGTTAGAAAATAATGATTCCAGTTTGCAGTCTGTAAAGAGTTACTTACATTTTATCGAAGTCATGAGGATCGGTATTCTGGTGTTCTTCCTCAGAGCAGAGCATACCAGGTCAAAATGGATCTGCTTAGAGCTTCTGGAGATCTTTCTACTGCATGTATGGTTGAAGAGAAAGTATGGCTTCTGTTGCAAGTGAAACTTCATCAGCTGTAAAATATGGGTCTAAAGGTACATACTTCAGGCATCGCCAATCAGTAGAACCTTGTTTTTAGATGAATAGGCCTACACCCCTGTTCCATTCCATATAACTGAAACAGCACTTCAGCATCCAGATTTCTCACTAGAAAATTTTATTCGAAACAAATTAAATATCAAACTTTTGAGACCACCAATTGACCAAGGGATGGTGCCTGTGAACTTGCATCCGGGTAGTTGAAGAACTTTTAGCCTATGAAGCACCGATACGGCCAGACGGATACGGCGATACGGGATACGGCAATTTCAGAAAACAGCAATACGGCGATACGGCGAGTATATATATAAAAATAATAAAATGCCATGTAATAAAGACCAGAATAATTGAATGCGTGAGATTAGATCAAAATACTGCCCATCTGTTTCCTTTTCAAGTCCTCATTCAGTCATTCCTGATTCCTCAATGACTGATGATTGGCTCACAGCAGATGCCATGCCCAAATCTCGCTCCCTGGCCAGCCCAGCAATCAAAAGTTCAAAACATCAGCAATTCAGCACGTAGTAGCAGCAGAGCAAGCAAGCAAGAAGGCAAGAACCGCAAGATGGAGCAAGGCAGCAAGCAAGATTGGTAGCAAGCAGGGATTCCAGATGCAGGACGGAAGTTACCTTGCTGCCTGCGGGCGACGGGGCTGGAGAGGGGCGAATCCAGGCGGCGGAGAGGAGAATCCGGGGGCCAGCGAGATTCCGGGCGGCGGCCGCAAGTGCAGCTCCTGGCGGCGCCGCGCGCATGTGCTCGATTTCCTACCGATAGAACGAATAGAGAGATGGCGCTGGGTGTTAGGGTTAGTTTCTTGTCAGACTGGGATCTTCCCGTGTCCCGGCCGTATCGCCGCCGTCCTCGAGCCATATCGCCATTTTTTTCTTTTTTTTTTTAATCGGGAAAACAGGACACGGCAGCGATACGCGTATCGGAGCCGTATCGTGCGTATCGGCCACGTATTATACGGGGATACGGCGAAGTTGGACGTATCGGTGCTTCGTAGCTTTTAGCAGCTTCAGGTTACCAATCTCTTCTGAAATGCTTCCACTAAGACAATTCTGTCTCTATATTAGCATTAGTGCATCCAATATCTTTAATAAACCATGACGAAGTCTTGGTATGCAATTAGGTCACTTTATTTTTTTACTATATAAACGCCATTCTTATCCTGATAAACTGATGCACCTTTTTTATAGAACCATCAGGTAATGCAATGACTTCAAGCAATGGAAACTTGCATCCTAAGAAGGCTATTGTAGAATTACCGGTCCGTGTTGACTTTGTTGGGGGTTGGAGTGATACACCCCCATGGAGCTTGGAGCGTCCAGGTTGTGTTCTAAACATGGCAATAAGCTTGGAAGGCAGCCTTCCAGTTGGCGCCATTATAGAGGCAACAGAAGACTACCACGGAGTTCTTATTGAAGATGATGCTGGGAGAAAGGTTTCTATTGACGATCCGTCATCTATCTCCCATCCATTCAAAGAAGACGATATATTCCGTCTAGTCAAGTCTGCTCTCGTTGTTACCGGCATTCTCGGCCATCAAATACTGTCAAAATCAGGCTTAAAGATCAGGACCTGGGCAAATGTTCCTCGTGGAAGCGGTCTTGGAACCTCTAGCATACTAGCGGCTGCTGTAGTTAAGGGTCTGTTTCAACTCATGGAAGACGACGGAAGCGATGACAATGTTGCTAGAGCTGTGCTGGTAGTAGAACAGATAATGGGCACCGGCGGTGGATGGCAGGATCAAATTGGCGGCTTGTACCCTGGAATCAAGTGCACCCAGAGCTTTCCAGAACAGCCGTTGCGCTTGCAGGTTGCTCCGCTGCTGGCATCTCCTCGGCTGATCCAGGAACTGGAACAGCGTCTCCTCGTTGTGTTCACTGGCCAGGTAAGTTTGTATGTTCTGCTAAGCAGGAAAGTTTGTAGGTTTATAGCCTTCTATGTATGCACCAGTAATGACTACTTGACACAACTTATCATGTTATACCTGCATGTATAATTGCAAACCCATGATGCTGTTGATGATGCACACTTTGTTAGGATATAATCTACCCTGAACGAGCACAAATTTCTGCAGGTGAGGCTCGCGCACCGGGTCCTGGAGAAGGTGGTCACGCGGTACCTCCGCCGCGACAGCCTCCTGATATCCAGCATCAGGAGGCTGGCCGAGCTGGCCGAGACCGGGAGAGACGCCCTGATGAACGGCGAGGTCGACGAGCTGGGCGGCATCATGCTGGAGGCCTGGAGGCTGCACCAGGAGCTGGACCCTTTCTGCAGCAATAGTTTGTCGACGAGCTGTTCGCCTTCGCCGACCCGTACTGCTGCGGGTACAAGCTGGTCGGAGCCGGTGGCGGCGGCTTCGCCTTGCTGCTCGCCAAGAACGTCGGCCAAGCCGGCGAGCTCAGGCGGCGTTACGGGAGTCCGCCGCGTTCGACGTCAAGGTGTATGACTGGAACATCGGCCGTGCCACGGATGATGGAAGGAAACACGTAACTCTCTGGAGTCTGGAAGCACGTACTCGTTCTTGTGATCATTGTGAATTTTCGATACATATAGGATAAAGTGAACTACGTTGCTGTGACATTGTACTTTCTGCTTCATGCGTTCGTTGCATACTGGACCAGATGTAAAGTACTCGTTGCAGGAATATATAATTTGTGATAGATTTGAGAAATATTCACGGGAACTTTGCAAAGCTAGTTTGCAGTTTATTCCGAGCAATCAATTAAGATGAAATAAATGGTATGGATTCCTCGCCGGTCCAGGGAATAAATTCTGTCTTGGCACCGACACAGACGCAACTGGGGGCAAACCTGTTTTGTTTGGTACCACCATGTGCGGGAGGTGTCCCATGAGCTGTGTTTGTGACAGCCTAATGAGACGATGAACAGATCACACTAGCGGATAATACCTGCCATTAAATCTGTAATCGAGATGCGACCAAATTGCAATGGTGAACTATGTCGAACTCTGAACTCTCCATCTTCTGCGTAGAATAATGTAAAAATGTAACAGAGAGATGCACTGTAGGCATCTTCAAGAATTGGGATCCGAGGAACTGCGAGCGTGCTCATCCATCAAAATGTGACAATCCACATCAATATAATCCAAAATACACAAGGTCGTCTCTGTCTGTCTCAAAATCAAATGAATGGGGAAGAAGAGCAGTAATCACTAATCAGCAGCAGCAGCTCCCGCATCTCAGAGTAGGAGAAGAGCGAGAGACAGAGCCGCCGCAGCAGCCAGCAGCAATACAGATCCAGCGACGGGAACCCGGGGCGCAGCGGCGGAGGAGTCATCCCCGCTGTCCGAGAGCGTGGGAGGGCCTCGGTGGGCGCGCGGCGGTCGGAGCGCCTGCAGGGCCTTCAACGCGGCTGGTCGTCCGCCGACGGCGCCAGGAACTTGCCGTCGGCCGTGGCACGTCGATGGACAGCTTCTGGCCCTTGCGCAGTGGCCCGGCGCCGCGCTGGTGAAGTAGACCCGGCCGGGCGCGGTGAGGTTGAAGACGGAGTTGCCGTCGTCGAGCTTGAGGACCGGTCGGACGTGTCGCACGCGGCGAAGTCCTTGGCGGTGACCTGCACCACGTTGTCCTGGCTGGGCGGTAGAGGACCAGACGGAGTCGCCAGCTTGAAGGGCAGGGACTTGCCCCACCGCACGTACACGTCGGGTTCGTGGAGGGGGGCGGCGCCCACGCGTCCAGCCCGCCCACCATGTACATCGCGCGCCGCACCCGTCGACGAGGAGCAGCAGCTATGGCAGCCAGGGCCGCCAGCGCCGCCGGCCGAGCCATCGTTTGCTCTGAGTGTGAGTGTGTGTTCTCACTCGGAAGCTCAGCTTAAGCTCAAGCTCGGCTCAGCTGCTTCTTGCTTGTACTGACTGATTGCCGGTGCTAGCTAAGCTTGAGCTTTGCTTAGCATGTGGGCGGACTGTGGCAGAGCGGTGCAGAGGAGTGTATATATTTATGAGGAGCGGCGGTGCGGCGGGGTAACGGGTGGATTGACCTGCGCCGGCCGGTGGTGATCCGAGTGCGGATGAAACGGTCGGAGACCTGTGTTGTATTCTTCGGTTTGGTTCCAGAGGGGCGTGCGCTGGTGCTCGTCGGAGCCAGGCGAGGCTGCTGCACATGGGAGCACGTGGATCCAGAGCTATGACTACGAGCCTTTTGTTTTCATCTCTGGGTTTTCTGAAGTGGTTCGCGGCAGTGTTCGTGGTGGTTCGTTGCGGGGAGTGCCCAGGGTTTGGAATTAGTGCTCTGCAGCTTTGGATCTAACCGGTTTTTAGACCAAAAAATCCAACCAGGTATGACCTGCGGGTGGATTTGACCTGCGCCGGCCGGTCGGGTGGATTTGACCTGCGCCGGCCGGTGGTGATCCGAGTGCGGATGAAACGGTCGGAGACCTGTGTTGTATTCTTCGGTTTGGTTCCAGAGGGGCGTGCGCTGGTGCTCGTCGGAGCCAGGCGAGGCTGCTGCACATGGAGCACGTGGATCCAGAGCTATGACTACGAGCCTTTTGTTTTCATCTCTGGGTTTTTCTGAAGTGGTTCGCGGCAGTGTTCGTGGTGGTTCGTTGCGGGGAGTGCCCAGGTTTGGAATTAGTGCTCTGCAGCTTTGGATCTAACCAGGTTTTTAGACCAAAAAATCCAACAGGTATGGCTCTAGGCTGCTGGTGCGCGTCGGCCGTGATCGACATCGTTTTCCACCGCAAACCCATGGGACATTGCAACAAATTAAATTACACGTATGTGACAATTAAAAGAGATTCGTTAGAAGTTTCAACACCTATCTACGTACTTATGAACATTTAAGCCAACTTTTTTGTTTTTTCTACAAAGTGTATTGTTTCCAAGTCGGGGCTAAGGGCTCCTTTAATTCGTATAATAGGCAAATTGTAGAAATAGGAAACTCATAGGATTGAAATGACATGTCTAACTGAATCATGTGGAAAATGAAATTCCTTTCATTGTGGTGAAGTAATTTTCCGTGAGGTTATATCTCATGTTATTTTCCTATAAATTTTGCACTACAAGATTCCAATAAAAAAAAATTCCAATGAGATATGATCCTATGAATCAGACGACTTCTTAAGAAAATGTACAATAGAATTTAAGCTCTACATAAATGTTTTGAAAATCCTTTGAATCAAAGGAGCCTACTAGAACAAGTCTATTTTCTCAGCCAGATAGACCCGTCTCAAAAGCTGACACATGTTTTTGTGTGAATCAAAAAGCAACTGGAGGTAAGAGACTCTCCTCCACTTACGAACGTCGGGACTAGGGACAATTGCCCACGACTGCCGACAGTGGCGAAGGTGGTCTAAAATGATTGCCCCACCCCCATGGTAAGATGTAAAAACTATTTAACATACTTGTTAAACATGAGTATGCAATTTTCAGTTGTCCATAGTAGTTAATTTATAAATATCATCAAAATTCACTCAAAGTGGCTTCAAGCACAAATTAGATAAATGATATTAAGTTAGCGTTTTGGAGGTACCTTTTTTTTTGCCGCTATCGACCTGGGGCCGCCTGTGAGATACGGTATGCGATACTCTGGGTATACCGGTTTGCATATTAATTTAAGAGTGAATTCCATTTTTTACCCCCTAGTTTCACGTTTGTGACAGTATTTACCCCATTTATCAAAAATTTCACATTTTTACCCAATTTAACAAAACTTATGCCGCAAATTACCCCATTTAAGTTGTTCCCCTATTTCTATGCTGACTGTGTATGGTACCCACGTAGGTGGTTTAGTTAACCCCTGGTTTTCTTCTCGTTTATGTGCACCGCACTGAACTGAATGGACAGTGAGTAACGCGTCCGCCAGGGCCCTGTGCACAGCTAGCTTGAGCTTGACTTGGAGCGGCAAGCGGACAGATCAATCAAATGCACACGTCAAAGCTCCCCACTTCATGCAATCGTTGCTCCAAAAGTCCAACATCCAAAACTAGCGCTCCATGGACAGGTTGGCAGCAGCCACTACTTTACCCACCGTGCATCACGCCTTGTGCTGCTGCTGCCATGAAAACATTGACACAGCGAGGCCAGGTGCCAACGCCTATGACATGAACTTGGACCTGCAGCCCTTGCCTCCCAAGACCTTGTTGCCTCCTTGTCTATATGCAATCTAGGAGATCTAGTCACTGGTGCCTGGTGGCATGTATTTCGGAGGGATGCGGTGGATTGGCTACCTTTGCGTCTACGGGTGGTGGCGTTAGCGCCGCTGAGTCCAGCTGCGGCTGTCATCTTTTTTTGAACGTAACCGGCTGGAGCTTGCCATTGCATTATTAGAAGAAAAACTTGATCCAGTTTAGAAGGGGAAACCGGACCCAAACCCATACATTGCACGGTTAATTACAGGAACCGGCAAAACCACTCAAAACACTCTAAAAGGAATTAAGGACATCATTGGCCGGAAACAAGAGTCCCTAGGCCCAAGTCCATCGGAAACACCTTGTATTCGGCAACACCAAGCAACACCACCCGGAGATCACTCACCCGACAAAGGGAGAGCTTGCACCTAGCAAGACAACAACTAACCATTAACTTGAACCAACTCACGGATGGCCTGGAGCGCCGTCGGCGAAGGAGGTTGCTTGCACATCCGTAGAAAGGGCTTCATCCTCTCTTGCACTTCTTCTCGGAGCCTGCCTTTGAACTTGTGTCCTTTGGCAGTTCTCCGAAAGCCTCGGCCAATCTATACTCAGCTCGCTTGGCAGTGGGAATGGTGCAGTCTTTGTTCTTCTCTTCCAATCTGCAACTTCGCCTCCCGACCCAAGGGGAGTCGCCTCCCGACCCAAGCGGCCTGTCATCTCATTGTCCTAGTCCCTCAAAGACCGTCTCACTGTCTGCTGACATCTAGATTACTCGATGTACCCTAGACTCTGCTCTGCTTTCTTTCTATCTAAGTCGACACGCAAGGTTTTGTGTGTTCGCAAAAACAACAACATCTAGATTGGGTAAAATGGGGAAAAACTTAAATGGGGTAATTTCTGGCACAAGTTTCGTTAAATGGGGTAAAAATATGGAAAATCTGGTAAATGGGGGTAAATATTGTCACAAACATGAAACTAGGGGGTAAAAAATGGAATTCACTCTTAATTTAATTAACTAATTAGGTGAAAAAACCTTTTGAGTTTTGGGGGAGGGGATGTACCGAAGCAGGCCACTTGACCAACAATTGTGCAATGCTCAATAAATACAAGATTATATGACATGAAATTTGTGTTGCTGTATTTTGTTAAAAAGTACTTTGTTATTATGATGATTTTGTATCACATAATTCATATATTAAAAGAACCGGTAGTCAAAGGTTTATCTTGACGAAATAAAATACATTTTTATCATCTTACGACCTTAAGAGCAGGTTTTCCCATTTCCTTGGATGAACATGGTTACCTTTGGGCTTTGACAATCTTGTTTATAGACCCCGGAAGAAATGTGTCCACCATCATTTTATAACTTGTTCGACAAAACCAACTCATTTGAATCGCTCCATGGTTACTACAAAGAGCAGGTCCCTGACAAAGAGGTATGCCACCATGATTGTTATTTTTCACTAGTTAATAGTTTTAAGTTCTTGACTGAGAATTTTGTGTACATCCACTTCATATGCACTAACATGAACTGTTACTAGTCACTTCCTTTTGGTTCACTGTATCTGTTTTTTCTGTTCCGTCACGTTTCCATGTACACGAGGAGAGCAAAGCACATAGCGGCCACAGCAGCAGCGAGAACGGATGCCGCGCCGACAGTGGCAGCTCGTGGCGCAGAGGAGTCGTCATAATCCTCGAGCGCCGGCAAGGCCTTGGTCGGCGGCGCCGCCGGCGGCACTTTCGCCATCGCTGCCAGCGCAGCGATATCGTCGGCCGACGGCGGCAGGAAGGTCCCGTTGGCCGTGGGCACGTCGAGCGACAGCCTCTGCCCCTTCCGGCAGCGCCCCCGCTTGGAGCTCGTGTAGTACACCCTCCCCGGTCTGGTCAGGTTGAAGACGGAGTTGCCGTCGGCCAGCTTCAGCAAAGGCGTCGACACGTTGCATCGGGCGATGGCCCGCGCCGTGAGCTGCACCGCGTCGTCGTGGCCCGGCGGGTACAGGAACATGAGGGAGTCGCCGAGCCTGACGCGGGCGGACTTGCTCCACCGCAGGTACACGTCGGGCTTGGACGCCGGCGGGACGGCCCACGCGTCCACCCCGCCCACCTTGTGCGTCTTGGCGCCGCAGCCGTCGATCAGGAGCAGCAGCGCGGCCGCCGTGGCTACCAGCGACGCCAACGCCGGCCGAGGTATCGTCATCGTCTGAATCGATCCCTCTCCCACACACTCCTCAGCTCGATCGATCAGCTGCTGCTTCTTGTTGCGCCGACTCCGGCCAGCTAGCTGCCGCGGCAGCGCCAGTGCGGAGTGCACTTATGAGGGACGTGAAGAAAACGATGCCTGAGTCGTGGCCGTGGCGGTGGAGTGACACGACGCCGGGGTGAAGCGTGCGGTCCATTGCGTGGTTAACGTCCGGCTAATTCGTTTGTTGCGCCGACTTCGGCCAGCTGCCGCGGTTAACTGCTGGTGATTATCAAGTTGTGTCATCAGTGGGCATCGATGGATCACATGGGAGCACATGGATCAGAGCTGAGCTTTGTTCTCTTCTTCTATACTCTACTCCAAGTGGCGGCATTGGCGGTTAGTTATGAGGTTCCGTGCTAGTGCTCCACAGATTGCTTGCTCGTGGCGGCATCTGTCTCGCCAAATCTGTATGCTCCAGGGCATGTTTTGTTGTCCGTAACGCACTTTCGGCGATGCCCTTCTTTTTGGGGCGTTCATATTGGTCTCGCCACGCGTGCTGCATCTGTGAGATGACACTTGGCTAACAAATGAGTACAGTATACGGCAAGTGGAGTAACCTAGGCGGTGGACAAGTGTTTCTCCCCTCGTGCTAGGCCAACACGCCCAGACCATCGCCAACCTCGTGGCTCCGGTGTTGCAGACCATGCATAGGCTACATGAGTTGTGTCGGCACCTCTAAATTGCATCACCAATTTGGAGGTTGATAGCCCTGGATATGTTAAGATGATTGATTACCTTATGAAACGAAGACAATCAGGAACCAAAGCAAAAAAGGTGGCATCCGACATCTTGAAATGGAAATCATTTAAGAGTGGAAGTCAGAAGAGTGGTGATGTAAGGAAATCGTCTACGGCTGCCTGATGGATGGTTTTCAATGACTCGACATCCTGGTTGCTTCCATTCATTGGTGGCACCTTTGAGTTCTGGTGCAAGGGTTTGCAGGAGTGCGTGTTGGGGTTTGGGAGTAGATCTTTTGTCTAGTTGAATTGTGCCTTAGTGACTTTTCTTAGCCATATTTGCACCGGGTTTGCCTTATTATTTATTTATTAACCGATATTTTGAATATAAAAGCAATAACAAATCTTTCACCTCCATTTGAAAAAATGGTTGCAACAGAACCTAATGGCCCCATCTTCCGGTAAAATGTGACTAATCCTTCCGATCCATAATAGTGTCGCAGTTTTTTGAAATTTTCCACCACATATATTAGGTCAGTAAGCCGCCTCATTAAAACCCTGCCAGTCCCTTTCGATACCCTGGTTAGGGAAAGAGTGCGTCTGAAACTTGCCGCCTTTAAGCATTCAACACAGTTACATCATCCGCCAGGGTGCTTACAAGATAGTCGGGAGGATCCTCATGCCAAACAACCGACATAGGCCCCTCCACATGTCTAGCTAACAAATGAGCAGCCCTATTGGCTTCCCTAGGGCTATGGTCAAAAACCACTGCTGCAAAATTGCGACACATAAAATTACAGTCTTCGAATATCGCCGCTGCTGGACCAAGAGAATTCCCGCCATTCCTCATCACTTCGATTACTTCCATGCTGTCGGAATTCACTTCAATTTTATTGCAACCAATCTGACCTGCGAGAATCAACCCATCCCGAAGAGCAAGGGCCTCAGCTGTCATAGCGTCGGATACAAACGGCAGACCCCGACAACTACCTGCTAAGAAAAAACCCCTATCGTCACGAATGATTGCGCCTGTACTGCCCGTTCCCGTGTCCATCTCAAAGCCGGCATCCACATTTAGCTTGACAAAGTCTTCTCTAGGCTTAGTCCATCCATGTCGTTGAATGCCCACCCTTTTCTTTTTTGCTCTCGTATAGTTCAGAACTAGTGTTGATATCGCATGTGCAGTTCTCGCCGACGACTGAACCGACTCACCGTGCGTTACCTTCCTCCATTCCCACCAGATGTACCACACAGCAACGGCCACCAGGTCATTGCGATCAACTTGCTCAAGGAGAGGTGCTTTAGCAGTTTTATTTCGGAGAAGGACCTCCAGCACAGATCGGCCTTCCACCTCAACATCGCATGCATGAGTAATTATTTCCTCCATACCAAGCAGCTTCCAGATATCCCGAACTCTTGGACAGCTAAAAATGCATGTCGTATGCTCTCGCACTCCATGTTACACAAAGTACATTGAGCGCTTGACTGCATATGTCTGTTAGCCAGTACCCCATTACATGGAATAGCACCAAGAAGAGATCTCCAGCAATGAATTTTTATTTTTGCAGGAACATTTAGAGACCATAAAGTTTTCCAGATTGGGAGCATTGACGAAGATCCATAGCCGCTGGTCCTCCTGAATTTCTGGCCGTGTTGATGCTCCCATTCCATATGATAACAAGATCGTACCGAAAAAGTCCCTGATTTGGTAAAGTGCCATCCAATAAAATCCTCCATCATGTTGCGAGCCAAGGGGATGTTCAGTATTCTTTGAGCATCGATAGACCAGAAGGTTTCTCTAATCAATTGTTCATCCCATGACTCGGTCTCAACATTAATCAACTCAGACACCTTAGTCAGAAGTATATTACCCCTCCTAGTCGCCACCTTTCTATTCGGACTACTAGGAATCCAAGGGTCATTCCAAATATCAATTTGAGTACCATCTCCTACTCGCCACATGTGGCCACGCTTAAATGTCTGAATGCCAGCCCAAATGCTCTGCCAAGTATAAGAACTTCCTTTTTTAAGCGGACAGTTCAGAAGATCACCTGAAGGGAAATATTTAGCTCGGAGAACAGATGCACATAGAGAATCTAGTTCTATAATAAGTCTCCAACACTGCTTAGCCAGCATTGCAAGATTAAAGCATTGCAGATCCCGGAACCCCATACCTCCTTGTCCTTTGGGAACACACATTTTCCACCACGCAAACCAATGCATATGTTTCTATTGATCATCATCTCCCCACCAGAACTGGGACATTGCAGATATAATCCCTTTGATAATCTGTTTGGGTAGCTTGAAGACAGACATTGCATAAGCAGGTATAGCCTGAATGATAGCTTTAAGCAGCACTTCCTTCCCTCCGAAAGACATATTTTTTTCCTTCCAACCACTTAGCAGTTAACAAATTCTATCAATAAGGTGTTGAAAGCAATCTGACATGTCTACCCCAACGAGAGGGGGCAATCCTAGATACTTGTCTGTGATTGCTTCAGTCGTGATGTTCAAGATCGAGCACACCTCCACCCTCACATCAACCGTAGTACATGGGCTAAAAAAGATGCTTGATTTTGCATCACTGACAAGTTGTCCCGATGCCATACAGTAATCATCCAAGGCGCGTCTCAAACTAGTAGCATTAGTTGCGTCAGCTCGCATAAGGATAAGCGAGTCATCTGCAAACAGGAGGTGCGAAACTGTAGGAGCATTCCTGCAAACTCGGACCCCCAAAAGATTACCAGCCCTCTCCTCAAATTTCAGCAAGCTTGTAAGGCCCTCGGCACACAAAAGAAACAAATATGGTGAGAGGGGTCCCCTTGACGGAGACCCCGAGACGGGAAAATATAATCAGAAAGTTCATTGTTAACCCGAACTTGATACCTCACCGAAGAGACGCAAGCCATAATTAATTGTACCCTTTCTTGATCGAAGCCCAGTTGTATCAGAATTTTTTGCAAGAAAGACCACTCCACTCTATCGTATGCCTTGTGCATATCCAGCTTCACCGCACAAATACCATATTTTCCCACCCTCTTGTTTTTGATAGCATGATAGGACTCATAAGCAACCAGCACATTATCTGTAATCAGTCGCCCTGGGACAAAAGCACTTTGCGTAGGAGAGATAATTTCTGGAAGTAAATGTTTAAGCCTATTTGCAATAAGCTTAGATATCACCTTTTAAACCACGTTGCACAGGCTAATAGGCCGAAATTGTGTGATGGACTCAGGATTGTCCACCTTCGGAATCAAGACGATTGTAGTGTTATTCC
The DNA here is from genome assembly GCA_947311845.1 of Poa pratensis. NCBI lineage: Eukaryota > Viridiplantae > Streptophyta > Magnoliopsida > Poales > Poaceae > Poa > Poa pratensis. Next base: position 43,247,435 of record CAMZMU010000076.1, on the reverse strand, counting down.
ATCCTTCAGGTATCACACGCGAATTAACGGCCAGCAAGACCTCATCCGTCAGATCCTCCCCAATAATGTGCCAGAATCTCTTATAAAATACAGCATGAAGTCCATCAGGACCAGGCGCCTTCAAGTCGCCTATATTAAACATTGCTTTCTTTACCTCCTCACGAGTATATGTAGCCATTAATCTCTCATTCATATCCGGCGTCACACATGGAGCCACCTTGTTGAGGACCTCCTGATTTGGAACTTGGACTTCAGAAGTAAACAAATGCTCAAAGTAGTCCGAAGCCAAGCCTTTGAGCTGATCCGGTTCCTCCACCACAACCCCAGCATCATTTACCAGAGATTTTATGAAATTCTTCTTGCGGCGTGCCGTGGCCGAGCGATGAAAAAACGCGGTGTTTTGGTCTCCATGTTGTAGCCAGTTCACTCTCCCACGTTGAACCCAATAAAGCTCCTCTTGTTCTAGGAGCTCCTCAATTTTCAGTTGAATTTCTTGCTGTTTAGCCGATGCCTCATCAGATAGTGGACCGGCCATACTATCATTTAATTATTTTTGGAGCTCTCTCAGCCTTCTTCTAGGCCCTTTTAGTACCTCTTTATCCCAAATGTGCAAAGCATTATGTACCTCCTTCGTATGCTCACGGAAAGATTCATGAGCATGCAGCGTTTTTGCCTTCTCCCAAGCAGTTTGAATAATATGCTCCACCGATCTCTCACATAACCATCTAGCTTCAAATCTCGGCGTACCCCGTACCCTAGGTATCGTCATACCCGAATTGTATTCAGTATTAATCACAATAGGTCGGTGATCAGACTTACCAAAATCCTCGTTGATGACCGCCGCAAGGGGAAACATTGCTGCCCACCTCGGATCACAAACAGAACGATCAAGCCTCTCACGTATCCTACCTCTCCTCCAAGTGAATATGTCACCAACATTTCCCATGTCTTCAAGATCACACTCATTCAATGTGTCACGAAACGCCTGCATACATCTTTGAGGTCTAACAGCACCTCCTTCTTTTTCGTGGGAATATAAAATTTCATTGAAATCCCCTGCCATGATCCAGGGTAGATCCATTGCTGCATGTAGTTTCCGAATATAATCCCATGTTAGGTGTTTCCTGTCCCCGCTTGGTTCACCATACAAGCCAGTAAGACGCCATCCCGCCTCGCTGTTCTCGTTGATGCGAATGTCAATAAAATTGGGGGTAACCTCACTGGATGTCACTTGAAGATCATTGTTCCAGAACATCACTAATCCACCGCTCCTTCCATCACTCACCGAGATACGCATCTCGTCAAACCTCAACCTCTTCCGAAGATTTTCTGCCTTAGCTCTACACAAATGCGCTTCAGACAGGAAAAGCACATCCGGGCGTAACCGCGCCTGGAGATCCATGAGCGCAAGCACTGCCGAGGATTTACGCATTCCTCGGCAGTTCCAGACTACGATGATCATTGCTCCCGGTCAGACTCCATGCCGGAGTCCGCCGATAATTGGTTTTGTTGTTCAGAGATGTTACCGTTACCGTTCCTCTTAGGCCTCTTCTTCTCCTGAACTGTAGAAGGAGACACCACCATATTGTTTTGCTTATCCTGTATACCATCAACAAGATCATCAGCTGCCACACTTTTGTCGCTCACTGCGTTTACCGAAGTTTTAGTGCCAGAGCTCTCAATTGCCAAGGTTCTGGTATCAGCACCCATCTGTAGCCTCTTCTTTGCTTTCGGGTCAGCTGCAGTAGCAAAACGTGGTTCATTGTTCAGAACGTTATCATCTGCAAATTCATTATAGTTCTCTTCATCATCATATTGATCTCCCAGATCATCCGTGTACCAGAGCCACCTCGTCCACCTCTACCAGCCTGGCCATCACGTCCACGGCCTCTACCACGACCCCATGTGGCTTGATTCCTCTGAGACACACTCCAATCCGCCCTTAGGTTTCTGAATACCAGAGCCGACGGTGGGTGAATCCCGTCGCCATGTTCCTTATATGTGTGACCAAGCATACCACAGACCGAGCACCATGTCGAGAGCTTTTCATATTTAACCAGGAAAATTTCTCTCCTACCACCACGGGACAAGGATACATGATTTTTCAGAGGGTTTCGGACGTCCACAGTAACCCTAACTCGGACAAAATTTCCAGTAAAATCAACTGAAGGGGTTTCTAAACAAACGGATTTTCCCACTTTTGAAGACAGGGATTTGATCATACCATGATAACCTATTGGAAGGTCATGAATCTGAATCCAAATATCCAGGGAATTGAGCTGAATTGATGATGGCTTCGTGAATCCATCATAAGGAGCAAACACAACCGCGTTTCCTCGAAAGTGCCAAGGGCCTCCCGCAGTCACCTTCTCCCAATCTCCCAAGCAAGCAAACTGCATGATGAACAAGTTGTCTTCAAGTGTTTTAATCTTCACAGGTCGAGCAAGGCTCCAGGCCGATCGCATGTTCTTGAAGAACCAGTAGTTGCTAAACTCTCTATCCGTATTGACCCTAACGATAATCAGCCATCTATTCTCGTTTTGATCTGGGGCCAATTCTTCCTCAAACACAACATCATCCAAGTCTTCCTCACGGAGTCCCAGATCACGCATCAAACTTTCTAGGTTTCCATGGTCCGCCAGCCCCGACGACGAGCTTCCGCCTGCGCCCTCCATGAAGGGGCGGAACCGATAGCAGACGCGTGTAGGATCCTTCCCCGCCCCCCTGCCCGACGAACGGACGAGAAGAACACGGATGGAACGGAGTTCTCGACACCGGCGGCGCGAGGAGAAAAAACCCTAACGAGAGGGAAAAAATAATAGTGTCGCAGTTTGCAAAGAGTCGGCTGAAAACTTTGACACTATTATGGAAAGGAGGTACTACTTTTTTTTTTTAGAAACTGAAATGTGAGTACTGGACCGTGCCGGCGGCCACCGACCAGCCCAATCCTTCATCACGGACCGCCAGCCTATCATCATCCTTTCCGACGTGGGCCGGACAGCGTCCATGAGCCCAGAGTCGAGACGTTTCGCTCCGTCCTCTCCACAAATGCGGAAGTGACCATTCGCCTCCAGAATATACGCGGTCAGCAGCTGCGTGCCGAAACCCTCTTTCTCCTCCTCCTCGAGCCGCCTCCCTCCCTCCCTTTCTTGCCCCCCACGCCGCCGCTATGGCCGATCCGCGGCTGTACCCGTCGGGATCCGCCTCGCGCCGCGAGGACAGCGCCGCCACCGGGGACCGCCGGCTCTACAACCCGTACCAGGATCTCAACGTCCCCACCGCCTACAAGAACCTCTACGACCTGCCCACCTCCCCGGAGTTCCTCTTCCAGGAGGAGGCCCTCGTGCAGCGCCGCTCCTGGGGCGAGAACCTCACCTACTACACCGGCATCGGCTACCTCTCCGGCGCCGTTGCGGGCGCCGGCATGGGCCTCCGCGAGGCCGCCAGGGGCGCCGAGCCGGGCGACACCGCCAAGATCCGCGCCAACCGCGTCCTCAACTCCTGCGGCGCCACCGGCCGCCGCGTCGGCAACAGGCTCGGCGTCATCGGCCTCCTCTACGCCGGGATGGAGAGCGGCATGGTCACCGCCAGGGACGGCCAGGACGACTGGATCAACAGCGTCGTCGCGGGGCTCGGCACCGGCGCGCTCTTCAGGGCCGCCAACGGGCCCAGGTCCGCCGCGGTGGCCGGCGCTGTCGGAGGGGTCCTCGCGGGCGCCGCCCTAGCAGCCAAGCAGGCCGCCAAGAGATATCATTTTGCCATCTGATGCGTTTGCCTGACGGTATTACTCTCCGCTGCTGCTGTGTGTCAATCAGATGGTCGAATCAATTGGGGCCGTGGATGTTATTACTTCGTTTATTGCTCTAGCGGTTAATTATTTGGAAGGTCATCTTCTCGACATTATGGTCTTCAGTGTTTATGTTATATCATGTAAACGATGCGATCAGGGCCAGATCAGCAATTTTTTTGACATGCGTTGCAATGTAACATCTTCTTCAGTGGTAGTTAGTTAGCTTGTGTCGACACAATAATACGTGCTTTACATCATGCTGGAGAGTCCAGGACATTGGGAAATGTAATGTTCATTATAGTGTAGTTTGGCTAGATCATTGTGCTGCTTGCTTGCTTCTCTTGTGATGAAATGGTTGGACATGGAATGGTATGCTAATTACATCGTACTCTAATCTTTATGCATATGTTTTGTTGCTGGGAGGCTATACTGCTATTTGGAGTAACTTGAGTTCATCAAAAGTTGAGCGTTCTGCATCTGCTAATTTAACAATGCATCATTACTCACACTGGAATTCTGTACTGCTTGTTCAGATAACTCGTTCATGAGTTGACCGTTCTTCATCTGCTAATTTAAGAATGCATCTCTGTACTGCTAGTTTGGATAACTTGTTCATGAAAAAGTTGAGCTTTGTGCATTCTGGTATTGAACTATGCATTGGCATGGCATAATTGATATTTGCCCATTGGGATCCGCTCAGCTCACAAGTATTTGCATCTGCGACTTTAGTGTACATTAATACTGGCCTCCTTTGATTCGTAGGATATCCTAAGGAAAATTGTCGGATTTATTTGGCCTTCTTTGATTCATAGGATTTCCTAAGGAAAATTGTAGGATTTAGTTCCTTTAGGGAATTTTCCTTTTGGAGGTGTTTGATTCACAGGATACAATCCTGTAGGAACTATTCCTATAGGAACTCTCTAGTGTATTTTCAAGGGAAAACTAACATGAAGCTGGACCTCATGGAAAATTCTGTGTCTTGTTCCTATGGCTGTAGGATTGCAGTGGACAGGCCAAGCTAATCCTACCCAATCTCTATTCCTTTATATTTCCTACCCTGTGAATCAAAGGAGGCCTAGATCCTTAGGAATTTTTCCTTTTGGAGGTGTTTGATTCGGAGGATACAATCCTGTAGGAACTATTCCTATAGGACTCTAGTGTATTTTCAAGGGAAAACTAACATGAGGCTGGACCTATGGCTGTAGGATTGCAGTGGACAGGCCAAACTAATCCTACACAATCCCTATCCCTATATATTTCCTACCCTGTGAATCAAAGTAGGCCTAAAAGATAGTTGGGTCAGGTTTGAAATTTCCCTTGATGTTATTGTTGCTAGAATCCTATACTGCTATGTGTAATAACTTGAGTTCATGAAACAAAAAATAGCCTTTTGCTTTCTGGTATTTTAACAACGCATGGTTACTTACACTGGAATGATGCACCGCGATTTTGAATAACTGGACTACATGATATTGAACAATGCATTCACATCACATCATTATTAATCATTTCTTTATATATCCCTTGTCTATATGATTATGATCTTGCCCATTTTTATCCTGACAGCTCAGTAGTATTGGAATAGGCATCTTAGTGTACATTATTATTCTTCAGGGATAGTTCGATCAGGTGTGGTTGTGTTACAAGCAATCATGGTTTTTCATGTTAGTATTTGGAAGTGATGCCAATGGGAATGGTGTTATGCTATGCCGCTGAGTGCTATATTCTCGATGTTTCAGGGCGTTTGACTAGTCTTAAACTGAATTTTTTTAGCTGTTACTGCCTATCATCACGTTTCTTTGCCACTTTTTCACAAGTACATGCATGTGCAGCTTTAGTGTACATTAATACTCTTCGAAGATAGTTGAATGAGGTTTGTTCTTTATGCAGATGTTATACTGCTATATAAAAACAACTCGAATTCATGAAAAAAGTTTAGCCTTTGCATTATGGCGTTTTAACAAAGCCATTTTACTCACACTGGAATGATGTACCACTATTTTGAATGACTCGACTTCACAGAGAAGTTGAGCATTTTGCATTCTGGTATTGAAATGCATTCACACCACATAATTATATATCAGATCTCTCAGTGCCCCTTGTTTATACAAATATGACTTGCCCATTTGATCTTGACAGCTGGGTAATATTGTCATAGGCTTCTTAGTGTACATTTGAAGTATTGGCATAAACATCAAAGATAATCAGATCAGGTGTGGTTCTATTGCAACCACACATGGTTTTTCATGTTATATTTTGGATCTGCACCAATTGGGAATTTGTTGTGATATGTACAGGATGCTTGACTATCTTAATTTCTGAGCTGCTACTTGCATACCATCGCACTTGTTTGCTATCTGTTGTATGGCCCCGCACTAACTTGTAAATTGCACATCATACATCCAGCGTTCTTTTCTGTGTCAAAGTAGACTACTGAGAGCATCTGTTGCTTTGCATTGTAGATTTTGATCTTCATAGGGTCATGTTGATTGTTCTTTTACAGTTAGTTCTTCCACCTATTTGCTGCTATATTAGCCTCTAAGAGCATCTCCACCGGGGGCCTCCAAATTCGTGTCCGACACCCTCCAATCGAGGCCCAATTGGGGGGTGCCGGACATGTGTCTGCCCATGTTTTCGACCGCGCCCACAGCGGCGCACCTCAAACGTCCGCCCCCCAAACGCGAGCAAATCATCGAACACCTGCGGACGGATTTTAATACGAATTGATGTAATAAATATTACAACACAAGTTCAAATTCAAAATATAAAATTTAAATACGAATTCAAGTTTAAACCATGACCTATCAAACAGCCGCCGGCTGAGTCGCTTTGATGGTCCACAGGTGGTGCACGAGATCATCGTGCGGCTGCTTATGCATTGTTCCATCACGAATTTCCCGATGTATGGCAAGGAATTCTGCATACTGCGTCGGCACGCCCGAATGTGGATGGGCCATTGGCCCCTGGAAATCAAACACTTCGCCGACCAGTTGCTTCCTCGTATCACGCTCGTCTTCAATGATAATGTTGTGCATGATAACACAAGCATTTATGATTCACACATTTCATTTAGCGACCATGAAAGACAAGGGTAGCGAACAACGGCAAACCTGTCCTGGAGCACACCAAAAGCCCGCTCCACATCTTTCGAACTGACTCTTGCCTCTTTGCAAAATGACAATCTGCCTCGCCGTGAGGGTTGCGGATGGTCTTCACAAATGTAGACCAAGTGGGATAGATGCCGTCAGCAAGATAGTACCTCTTATCGTACTCATGGCCATTGATCACATAGTTGCATGGTGGAGTTAGGCCATCACAAAGTTTTTTGAACACATTGGATTTGTGGAGCACGTTGATGTCATTGGAGGCACCGGCGGTGCCGAAATATGCATGTCATATCCAAAGATCATGATCTGCCACGGCCTCAAGTATAATACTGCATTTTCCGTGGTGCCCTGACTTGTACATCCCTTGCCAAGAAAACAGACAGTTCTTCCAGTTTCAATGCATGCAATCGATGCTTCCAATCATCCCTGGAAATCCTCTTGCTTCGCCTTGTGCCAAGAGACGAGTCGTGTCTGCCTCATTTGGTGTCCTCAGATATTGCTTTCCGAACACCTTCACAACTGTCTTACAGAATCTGTAGGTGGCTTCGACGGCGGTGGACTCAGACATGCGGAGATAGTCATTCAACGCATCGGGGGAAGCCCGTAAGCAAGGCACCGTATGGCCGCCGTGCATTTCTGAAGTGATGAAAACCCAAGGAGGCCGGTGCAGTCTCTCTTCAGCGCGAAGTAGTCGTCGTATTCCCGAACGCCATGCACAATCGTCCTGAACAATGACCTGCTCATCCTAAAGCGCCGGCGAAATTCATGAGGCAAGTTCGTCGGATTGTCGGCAAAGTAATCTTGGTACAAGAGCATGTGCCCAGTTGCTCTGTTGCGTTCCTTGTTGGGCCTCCGCCCCTTCTCTGATCCTCCAAACTTCGGCGCCGCGTCTTTCTCGATCGCGGCCTGTAGAAGTGCGGCCATGACCATCTCATTCTCCTCGATGTCGGCCGCAAGGGCGGCATCCTCCTTCATCATTTCAAAAAACATGACCTCGTCGTCGTTGTCCATGGCCTATTGGACGAAAGAAAGCAATGGAACAAAGCCACAAATGAACAATCAACCAAATGAGCCTACGACGAATGGTCGAACAGGTTGCGGGCGGGGTGGGAGGAAAGAAGAGGCGTATCCGGCTTAGAAACTAGCTACGCCGGCGCTGGACTGGTCGCAGACAGGCGGGGAACGGCGGCACGTGGGTCTGCGTTGCCGCTCCGGCTAGGTGCCCGAGGTACGAATCAAGCAGGCGGCGACGAGAGTGGCGGCGATGGTGCGAATCGCCGGCGAGAGGAAAAGAGAAGGATGGTGTGGGGAGCGAATGATTCAGGTCACGCCGCGCTGTCTCTATGACGGGCGGGCCTCCCCTGTTAGACGCATGTCCGCCCCCATGTCCGGCACCCCCGAAGAGGCCTCCAATGTTTTTGCTCAGGGTGAGCCTTTGGGGGGTGCCGCTGGTGGCGTTTTTGCCGCCCGGACCCCCAATGGGCCTTTGGGGGTCACTTGGAGGCCCCCGGTGGAGATGCTCTAAGTGGGTGCATCTTTCAGTTCATTTCTTCGTTTTAATAGAAACCTGAAATTAGTTTCCTACATTACCTTGGCATTCTGGATTGTGCCACACTCAGTATTTCTGATGTAGGATTTCACTGGCCGTTTGCCATTCATCGGTTTTGTGGTGAACACCAACATATGACAAACAGGAACAAAGTTAGAAACCATAAACAACTAGCTCCTGCTCCAGCCTTTTCGATTTTGGTCTATTCTCGAACGAATTTTCGGAAGGATTTACCCCCTTGTTTACCTACACTGATTCTTATTTCCCTTCTGAATTTCTGCGTCTTCCAATTCAGTTCCTGTTGTCAATACGAACCTGAGATACTAAGTAGCAGCGGAGAGTTTCACCGGATCTCTGGGTGTATAGAGCTATCGTATATTGAAATGTTTGCTAGCTTATTCTCCTTGCGGAACTCTTTCTGGAATTTGGTTAGAGAATCATGTTCTAGTGCACCTTATCATCGTGTGTCGTGGTACGTTCGAGGCAATTTTGATGTAGATATTCGGTATCCACTGAGAGGAGATTTCTTACACCCGAGTTCCAGACCTCCTGCCAAAAAAATATTTAAAAGTTTCAAAAAGTCAAAAAAAAAATCATGCATGTTCTCGATGATGTATCCTATAGACGTGCAAAATTACAATCCGAAATACTTTATATTGCAACCTACACAAATGTTTCAAATCTACAAGTTTTGTCATTTTGGTGTAGAATATAATATAAAGATTTTTTGCATTGAGCTTTTGCACGCTTCTAGTATGCATCATCGAGATTTTCAGATTTTTTTTAACTTTTAAATATATTTTTTGATTTTTTAAAACTCGGGAGTAAAAACTACTTTCCGGTGTCCAGTAATCCAGTTCCCTATTCATCCATTGTGCGTGGTGGTGTAAAACAACAAATGATCTTACATGAAGAAAGTTACAAGCCAAAAACATAGTCACAATATGTAAAAAAAAAATCACTGGGAGATGAGAGAAAACAAAGGTGCAAGGCCGCCTCTGTAGGTATTAAACTATTGATGCAGGAAAACCACGAAATACATGCAAATACCTAGGCACATAAATGTTGCCACAGCACAAATTTTATGTTGCATACGCACGAATACGGTGCCGCCATAGTCTTTGTCTAGTGTGCCCAATTATCCCGATCCTACCTGTATTCGAATAGGAACACAATGTGTCCAGAATAGTAAATAAATAGCGATCTCAGCCGCGAGCCGATCGATCCCGCTATCGATCTTTGCAATGCCGTGCAACAAAACAGAGGGAGGCGTCGGCCCGCCGGCCGCCGCCGTCGCATCATCAACCTCTCGCCGGACATGCTGGCGAATATCCACGCCCGCCTGAGCTTCCTCGACCGTCTCGCCTTCGCCTCGGTCTTCCGCGAGTGTCGCGACGCGTTCAAGCCGGAGGCGCCGTGGCTCGTCCTCGCCGGCAGGACCCCGGAGACCGCCACGCTCTACTCCCTCACCGACCACCGCGCCGCCGCTGTGCGCGCCCCAGACCCCGCCTTGCGCGGCTACGTCGTTCTGGGCTCCTCCCGAGGGTGGCTTGCCACAGCCGACGCCAGCGGACGGCTGAGCATCGTGAACCCGGTCACCGGAGAGCAGCGCGCGCTCCCGGCCATCACCACAATCCCCTGCCTCGAGGCGCACCAGGGGGGCTCCCTCTTCGTCTTCGAGCTAAAAAACTTCGCTAGGGGATCCCCGTACGCCGTCGGCCCCGAGCCACCCGGGACGTTCAGGCTGACAGCCGACCAGATGCGCAGCCAACTCTACCGCAAGATCGTCCTCTCGGACTCCCCCGGCGGTGGCCATGGTGTCACTGCAATGTTGATCACGGGATCGCTGTTCGGCGTTGCTGCCTTCGCGACCGCGGAGGACGCTGCGTGGAGGCTGGCGTCCTCACTCGATGGCGTCGAGGACGCCATCCACCACAACGGTAGGTTCTACTCCGTGAAATACTCCGGCGTGGTGGAAGCGTGGGAGCACGACGCCGGCACTGGCGTGTTCACGAGCGCGGCGGTCGGGCCGAGGCTTCGCCTCAAGTACCACCACCGCAAGTACCTTGTGGCGGCGCCGGGCGGGCGGCTGATGGTGGTGCTCAAAACGGACAAGCGCGACGGGGGCCGGTGGACGTGCTCATTCAAGGTGCACGTCCTCGACGGAGTGCGGTGGAAGGAGACGGACGACGTCGGCGAGGCGGCGCTGTTCGTCGGGGCGAACGAGTCACTGTGCGTGTCGACGAGGGCGCACCCAGAGCTCAAGGCCGGCCGCGTTTACTACACCGAGGACGATCTGAGTCGGGCATCATCGTGGAAGGACGTGGCTGGCCGCTATGAGGATGACGGCCTGCGTGGCGCCGGGGTGTTCTGCCTCAAGGACGGCACAGTGGAGGATGTCGAGGGACACTGGCGGAACCGGAGCTGGCCACCGCCTGCGTGGTTCACGCCTTCCATCGCATGATAATGACGATGACTTTGCTTTTCGTTAATGGTTGGCCATGGAATGTAGATTAATTTGGTCTGGCTCAAATCTTTATGCGTACTGCTTTTCGTGAATTGAATCCAAATGGCATTAACGGTGTGATTTAACTGCTTTTTGTACCGTGTATTATTGAAAATCATGGACCATTGATTTGAAACATGTAGATGATTTACATTGAATATTTTACGTGATAGATTTGTATTTTGAGAGAGTGGACTATTAACTATTGTGCTCATATTACCTTTTCGCAAGTTATTATAAGGACAATTTTTTTAGTGATCGTATGCGTTTGTACTTTTGCTTATAGAAAAAATCCCGGGGTTTTGCCAGTCATGATTGCTGTGGGAAAAACTCCTCAAGGATCCTCTTTATTTTGGGCTACAAGAACACTGTCATGAAGGAGAAGAATATGTTGAGATTATTGATTTTCTTGATTTCTCTATCTCTGTCTCTACTGGGTCGTTGTTTTTATTTCGATGCCTTGATGGTTTTCTTTTCACGTACCATTGCCAACCATCACAGTCTAAAACATTTTTATGTAGTAGAGATAGATATAAAGATAGAGATGTTATTGTTGCTGGAAGGCTATACTGCTGGCTGGCGCGGCGACGCAACTATGGACGAGGTTTGGAAGCATATCAGCTCCGCGGCGACAGGGGCACAACAAAAAGGAATTCACTCACTCTTCATGCCGACAGGGGCACAACAAAAAGGAATTTTAGAAAACAATCATGCCCGAGCGTGCAGTGCTAGCCTCCCTTCACGATGAAGCCATCAGCTGGAACTTTTTTATCCACCTTGAATTCGCACCTTTTTTCTAGTTGGTGCCTTTTCCCCTTAAAATTCCTTTTTTTTAGAACTGCATATGTATTAGACTAAAAAAGAGTACAAAGACTCACACAGTACAAACCAACATACACAGGAAGCATATCAACGAAGAACAACGCCGCCGCCGACGCCGGAGACGATGAAGCCGATCCGCCTTTCTTCCTTCGCCCGAGAGCACCTCCACATTGGAAAAGGCCGCAGAAGCCGTCCGCCACCCGGTGACGAAGCCTCGCACGATGAACACGCACGGCCAGCGCCCTCAACAGCCTCCAGCTCCACCTTCCGACGGCCACCGAACTCGACGAAGCCCGGCAGAGTTTCTTCGCAGAGCGCCGCTTCAACCTCCTACACACCACCTCCCCAACTCCACACCGCCGCTTGAGGACGCGCCGGCGTGACGACGACGAAGCTGGGGGACCCGGAGTCCTAGAGCAGCAGATCAACGGCGCCGACCCATCGATCTGAAGCAGGGCCTGGCCCGCTCGAGGAATCCGAAGATCCGCGAGCGCCATGACGACGGCGAGCGCCCAGCTGCACACGCAGCAGAGAGGGGAAGCGCCACCCCCAAAACCACCACCGACCGCGCCACCTCCTCCACAGCGCCGCCGGCAGGAACGCCCCCTACCCTACCTATGTACAAGGCGAGATCCGGGGATTCCCCAGCCTCCCGCTGTCGAAGCAGCCGCCGGAGACGGAGGGATCCCACGGATCGCCGCCGCGCGAGGTGGATTCGACGACGAGCTCTCAAAAATCGCCCCTGGCTACTGTAGCAAGGGGATAAGGGTGGGTCGCGGGTGGTCTGTTTTTTTCGAACGTACTTAAAATTCCTTTTTTCTGCTAGCTCCGACACGTAATTTCGATGTCGGGCGACTATTGTAACATGGTTTCCTTTGCTTATCAATGAAAAAGCCAGCATTTGCTGTGTCTTTCACACAAAAAATGTTGCTGGAAGGCTATACTGCCATCTAGAATAATTTGAATTCATGAAAAGTTGATCCTTTTGTGTTTAGATTTTCTACCAATGGATTGTTACTTCCACCGGAATGTTGTATTGCTATTCAAATAACTTGAGTTCATACGTGAGGTACGAGAGCAGGCGACCGTGTGAGGCGATCCACAAAACCCATCTAGGGTTTTGTCCTTGCCGGCGACGCCACTGGTCCGCTTCGTTTCCGATTGCCTTAGGGCCTTTGAGGCGTGGCGGATCACGGTCTCTCGTCAGCGGGAGGGTTTCCGTCCTTTGTTTAGTTTTTTTCAGTGTCTTCTTCGAGATGTTGAGGCGGCGGCTACATCTTGAAGTCAGAATAAGGTCCTCCCCGTCCTATCCTCGCACCGGTGGTGCGCCTAGCGCCTGCGGAGGGCGCGTGGAGGCGTGTGTCTGGCGGATCTCCTGGGATCCAGTCCGTTTTCGTGTCCGCCCGTGTTGTTGCAGGTCTGGTTCTTTCGATCTACGGTTTGTCATCATTGGTGATGGTTACTGCTCTGGTGCGCTGGTCCCTTGGGGCCTTAGCACGATGACTTTCCGTCTGTCTACTACAACAAGCTCTACTACGACAAGCTTTACCTGACTCCGATGAGGGAGGGGTGAGGACGGCGGCGCGCCTTCGGCTTGCTTCAGTGTTTGTAGTCGTCGCTAGGTGGTCCGAAGACCTATTTGCAATTTTTATTACTTGTGGGATTCTTTATACATTTGTTGATAATCAATAGATTGGTTGACCTTTTCAAAAAAAAAAAAACTTGAGTTCATGAAAAAGTGGAGCTTTGTGCATCCTGGTATTTAACATTGGTCGAGCCTCCTGCAGCTCTTCCACCGCCGCGTGCAGCGCCGGACCTCGGGGTCTCCTTTTCTTCCTGTGCTGCACATCACGTGTTTGATGAAAGTGTATGAGACTAAAAGGACCAAAAAGGAGAAGAAACAGAGTTTTAGGGGGAGATTTGCAAAAGAGAAACTGTCAGCCACGTCAGCAAACTAACGGGCCGGTGACGGACTGACCAATGTACACACTTGTGGCAACTTCATGACCTATTTTTGACAAAATGCAAGTTCGTGACCAAATTGCACATGCGAGGCAAAGCTTATCTACTAAATCTGCGTTTTTCTTTGAAGAAAATCACCGGGAGATGCGTGAAAAGTACTCCCTCCGTTCCTAAATGTAAGATGTTTTAGGTGTTACACATGTTGTCTACATGCATAGCAAAATGAGTGAACATATACATGAAATATGTCTAGATCCATTTGTGTACATGTGAATGTGGACAAAGTCTAAAATATCTTATATTTGGGAACGGAGGGAGTAGAAAACATAGAGATCTATACAGGAAAACACGAAATACACACGAATACTGTGATGTCCAAGTAGCCCCGATTTTTTATGTTGTCACAGCACAATTTGTATGTTGCATAATACGGTGCCGCCATAGTCTTATGTTTTGTGTTGTTCAAGTGGCCTGACCCTACCTGTATTCGAATCGGAATACGATGTCTTCAAAATAATAAATAAATAAATAACGCAGTCTGACCCTAGTGACCTAGTCCTTCCCGAGTTTTACAATTTGTATACGGTTACAGACGGCAAAACCTGATCGATCTCAGCCGCAACCGGATCGATCTGTGCAATGCCGCACGACCAAACTAAGGCAGACGTCGGCGCCACCGGCTGCCGCCGCATCAACCTCTCGCCGGACATGCTGGCGAACATCCACGGCCGCCTGAGCTGCCAGGACCGACTCGCCTTCGCGGCGGTCTTCCGCGAGTCGTGCGACGCGTTCAAGCCGGAGGCGCCGTGGCTCGTGTTCCCCGGCGCGACCCCGGAGACCGCCACACTCTTCTCCCTCACCGACCGCCGCGCCGCCGCTGTGCGCGCCCCCGACCCCGCCCTGCGCGGCTACGTCGTCCTGGGCTCCTCCCGCGGGTGGCTTGCCACGGCAGACGCCCGCGGCCGGATGAGCATCGTGAACCCGGTCACCGGCGAGCAGCGCGCGCTCCCGGCCATCACCACCATCCCCTGCCTCGAGGCGCGCGAGGGAGGAAACATCTTCAACTTCCAGCTAAAACCCTTCGTCAGGGGTCCCCCGTACGCCGGCGGCCGCGAGCCGTGCGGGACGTTCACGCTGAGAAACGACCAGATGGACCACCTCTACCGCAAGATCGTCCTCTCGGACTCGGACTCCCCCGGCAGTGGCCACGGCGCCACTGCAATGCTGATTACGGGATCATTGTTCGGCGTCGCTGCCTTCGGGCGGCGGAGGACGCCGCGTGGAGGCTGACGCCCTCGCGCGATGGGGTCGAGGACGCCATCCACCACGACGGCAAATTCTACTCCGTCACCTACTCCGGCGCAGTGGAAGCGTGGAGCACGACGCCGGCGCCGGCGTGTTCACGAGCGCGGCGGTCACGCCGATGCTTGCCGACGCGGGCGGCCACCCGTATCTCTGCCGCAAGTACCTCGTGGCGGCGCCGGGCGGGCGGCTGATAGTGGTGCTCAAAACGGACAAGCACGACAACCCGGGCCGGTGGACGTGCTCATTCAAGGTGCATGTCCTTGACAGAGCGCAGTGGAAGGAGACGGACGACGTCGGCGACGCGGCGCTGTTCGTCGGGGCGAACGAGTCGCTGTGCGTGTCGACGAGGCTGCACCCAGAGCTCAAGGCCGGCCGGGTTTACTACACCGAGGACGGTCTGAGCCGGGCATCTTCGTGGAAGAACGTGGCCAGCCGCTACGACGACGGCCAGGGTGGCGTTGGCGTGTTCTGCCTCAAGAACGGCGCAGTGGAGGACGTCGAGGGCCTATGTCAGCACCGGAGCTGGCCGCTGCCGGCGTGGTTCACGCCTTCCAACTCATGATAATGACCATGGCTTTGCCTTAACTTGGTTGAAGCTGAGTACTCTCCCGCACGACACATCGGAATGTTTCAGCAATACATTTGCGTGGCACTAGTTCATAAATATTTCAGCACTTTCTTTACAACCGGTAAAGGCTTAGGCAAGGGGATCCCCTGTCCCCGTTGCTCTTTGATATGGTTGTAGATGTGCTTACTAGAATGCTTTACAAAGCAGCGCATAACGGTTTGATTAGTGGTTTGTGCTCTGTTTTGTATCCTGGTGGTGTCATCTGTCTGCAATATGCAGATGACACCATCCTCTTTGTAGAAGATGACGTAGAAAAGGCAAAGAACCTAAAAACTACCCTTTCTTGATTTGAAAAAGTTTCGACGAGGCTGCACCCAGAGCTCAAGGCCGGCCGGGTTTACTACACCGAGGACGGTCTGAGCCGGGCATCTTCGTGGAAGAACGTGGCCAGCCGCTACGACGACGGCCAGGGTGGCGTTGGCGTGTTCTGCCTCAAGAACGGCGCAGTGGAGGACGTCGAGGGCCTATGTCAGCACCGGAGCTGGCCGCTGCCGGCGTGGTTCACGCCTTCCAACTCATGATAATGACCATGGCTTTGCCTTAACTTGGTTGAAGCTGAGTACTCTCCCGCACGACACATCGGAATGTTTCAGCAATACATTTGCGTGGCACTAGTTCATAAATATTTCAGCACTTTCTTTACAACCGGTAAAGGCTTAGGCAAGGGGATCCCCTGTCCCCGTTGCTCTTTGATATGGTTGTAGATGTGCTTACTAGAATGCTTTACAAAGCAGCGCATAACGGTTTGATTAGTGGTTTGTGCTCTGTTTTGTATCCTGGTGGTGTCATCTGTCTGCAATATGCAGATGACACCATCCTCTTTGTAGAAGATGACGTAGAAAAGGCAAAGAACCTAAAAACTACCCTTTCTTGATTTGAAAAAGTTTCAGGTATGAGAATCAATTATGCTAAAAGCGAGTTGATTCCCCTAGATTTAGATGCAACTAGAATATAATCGTTCACTCAAGTTTTTGGTTGCATTGTGGGTTCCCTCCCTATTAAGTACCTAGGGGTGCCCTTGCACTATGACAAACTTAGAAGAGAGGACATCCAACCTCTCATGGACAAAATCTTAAAAAGAATTGCAGGCTGGAGGGAAAAGTTGCTTTCTTATGCAGCTAGACTCACTCTTATCAAAGCCTGTTTAGCTAGCATTCTAGTTTACTTGATGTCTTTCTTCAAGTTCCTCAAATGGGCTTTAGATATGATTAACTCTCAAATGGCACACTGTCTCTGGAACAATTTCGAGGGACATAGGAAACTTCATTTAGCCAATTGGCACTTAGTTTGTATGAAAAAAGAGTTTGGTGGGCTAGGTGTCCCCAACATTAGAGACGTTAATATGTGTTTACTTGGCTCTTGGATTAAAAGATTTTGCCAAGATAAGAAGTCGATTTGGAAAGACCTAGTAGAAAAGAAGTACCTAAATAATTCACCAAACATCTTTGCTGCCTCACCCACTGCCCCATCCCAGTTCTCGAAAGGTGTTATGTGGGCATCGAAGGCTATCAAAACAGGCTACAGATGGAATGTGGGTGATGGTACCAAAATTAGAGCTTGGGAGGACACCTGGTTTGGGTCCTCCCCCCTAGCAGTTCAATTCTGGCCGCTGTACGAGATCTGTTACCAACAAGCTGTCACCCTAGCTGATGTGGTAGATAATGGGTTCATCGAACTCACCTTTAGGAGGGTCTTTACCCCTGCCATGATGGAGTCTTGGTATGAATTAGAACAAATCCTGCTTAGTGTTCAGTTCTCTAACTCGCAAGACGCTCTCATCTGGCAACATGAGAGTAAGGGGGTTTACTCGACGAGTTCGCTCTATAGTATAATTAATTTTAGAGGTGTGATCCCTGTATACATCCCTTCAGTGTGGTCCCTGTTGGTTCCTCCCAAAATTCAGATTTTCTTGTGGCTAATGTCACATAATAAACTGATGACGAGAGATAACCTGAAAAAAAGGAAAATAGAGAAGCCAGTAGACTGCGTCTTCTGCACTGAAGAGGAAATGGTCTCACATCTTTTCCATGAATGTGTGGTGGCCAAGGAGATTTGGAAATGTTTCTCTGACTATTTTGGCATCCCCCTAGGATCAGACTTATTGTCTGTCAGCAGGTTTTGGATTTCGCAATCAAAAAACTCTGCTTTGAACACTATATGTGCCAGTGTGCTTTGGTGCATCTGGAAAACTAGAAACGCTATGATCTTTGACAATCGTCCATGGTCTGATACTAAGCAGGTGATGTGGATGATTCTCAAAACTATCAAGAGCTGGTCGATTCTTTCGAAAGAATCGGCGCTGAACAGACTGGACAATTCTCGCCTGGAGCTGACAAAGAGAGTTGCCGAACCTCACCAGCTGGAGTGGGGGTGACAGACATGCACAAGGACGTCTCGCCTCCGAGATCTCCTCGCTCCGAGGGAAAAACCATTTTCTTCAGCCCCGTGACTCCCCTGGAGTTGCCATCGTCACTAGAGCCGTCGCCGCTGAAGAAATCGAAATCCTCAAACTACGCGTTGCTGCTGGGAACCACTGAAGAAGTTCACCTGGAGCTCTTGGTGTAGCTTTCTCTCGCCTGAAAACCCTCCTGCGAGAGGCGTACTGACGTGCATGGTTTCATTTCTTAATGGAACCAGGGGTTTCCACCCCCTTATATTCTAAAAATGAAATTATAAGAGACATGACACGCTTTTCCATTGCAGATCACCCAGATATTCTTATCTGACGAAATATAGCTTGAATGAAGACACCCGTACATTTTAAACACAAATAATGCCGTGCTGATGAATGACAAGATGAATAATACCCTATACCACCCTCTCATAACTTGGCCAAATATCCCAATCCTTGCTCAGCTATGTATCATCCTTGCGCCTAACATTAATCGATCTATGCTACATAAACGAAGTTACAAGCAAAAACGACGACCGGTTTCTTCTACTCCAGGCTTTTCTCACTTCCATCTTATTCAGCCGCCAGGTGGAAAAGACTTGACGAGTATAAAGGGCACATCTTTGTTTATCCGATTAAATTTTGGCCTTTCAGGGATTTAGTGGCTCGTCTTCCCCAGTCATCTCTTGTGCTTCTGCAGTACGGTTAGCAGTTAGGGAAACTGAACTGATAAGTCGAATGCAAAGAACAGTGTTATTTTCATCTCTGCGGGAATAGATCGAAGAAAGAGAACATACTTGTCGATAGTTTGTGTAGGTCGGCGACAACCATTAGCCGTCTCTGCAAGATTGCTGCCATGAAGAGGAAGATGGAGCACATGCCAAACATGACAGTGATAGGGAACGCGTTCACCTGCAAGGTAATGTTTGTAACAAGTTTTTAACCATGACCCCTTGCGCCATTCTTGTCAAATGATTTTGACAGAACACAATCAATGGATACAAACGGGTAAAACGGAAAATACTGTACTTACATTGTAAAGCACCACACAGACAAATAGGTTCAGTGGTATGCGGAAGAAATTCATGATCGTGCTTCTTGCCTCTTCAGGAATATATTGAGATCTCATTTTCATGATAGATGGCCAGAAGATGCCGACACATGACTCAAAGGTACAGAAACCAAGCAGCTGCAGAGAGCCTGCAAATGAGATGCCATTTCCTTTCACTGAAGGTGGCACTAGGAACTGTTGGACATTAGAATAACAATGTCAGAGATCTTAGAATGGACTAGAATAAAATAAATGAACACAAATAAAGAGTAGCGAGCCCTGGTCTTACGCTGGTGGCAACAGGGAGGAAAAGGGTGAAGGCTGACACTGAAAACACTATCTGCATATAACCTTCAACCTTCATCTTCCGGGCTAACAGGCGTGAAGCAATGGAGCTACCCAACATAGACGACAGCATGAACGTAGCGAATATGAAACCATGAGGAATGTCTTCCTCATTTGGGCTCAATGCTGGAGTCCAGAGGAACACAAACGTGTACATTGAGCCCTCAAACAATGACTGTATGGCTCCAAGCAACGCAATTTTTTCATCTGAAGATTTGTGAATAGTGTTAGAATACAGAATCTAAGGTCAGTAATTGATGTTCTGTTCCAGTACAATGATGCTGTACGCATACCTGAAGCAATTGCCTTAGCTGCACCCTTGAACTGAGCGATCAAGTCCTTGCCTTCAGATGAATCTCCATAGTTTTCACTCCATGAGGACATTATGATAGCCATGCCTATTGCCAGGAAGCATGCAGCAGCATCAAAAGGAGCCACAGGACCAAAGCCCAAGTTGTCAGCAAGCAGGTTTGCAAACAGCCCAGCTATGATGGCAATTAGACCATTTCCGAGAAATATAGCCTTGGAGAACGTAATGGACAACCATTGGGGATCATAGCCTCTCTGTGAAAGAAAATATCAAGGTTAATACTCACATTTACAGTATCAATCAACAAGGTAAAAGAACGCATAATTTTCTACTGATAGGATAACTTGTTAGATACTGTGCTGGATCACATCACTTGTTAATTAGTATTAATCAATAGGTTAGCTGCATGACTGCATCACGGGCAGAAGAACACTAAATTGTGTGTCACATGGTGCAGATACTGTGCTGGACCCTTGGATTCTTAGGATAATTGTGCGAGTACAATATTAATACCGACAGCACATGGCCGAATAAAAGGACAAATCCTAGCGAGGCCATTCAAAAAAAGTTTATTAAACTGGGCCATGATTGTTAAATGCGGACCCTTGTGGCAATGGCAAGTCGGCAACCACCTGACCTGATCCACCGACACAAGGACAGTGTGCTGGAGCAAAAACAGAATTCATGGTGGATTTAAGCTTGCAACCAGCGAGACTTCATTCAGTCCTTTTTCAGATCCTGACAAAGTGCCGTTTTCCTGGGCAATGTCTTAATCCTACAGACATGATCTCCAATTTTATAACGCACTGCTCATTTTTAAATGTGGCTTCGAGCATTAGTAGTCAAACATCCATCATATTTGGTACTAGTTTATTCACAACAAAGCTAGGAATAAGCAGCATCACGTGAGATGAACACAATCCAATAAGATGCATATAATTATTTACCATTCTAGGAGTACATGCCTTGCAGGTTGAGGAAGAACAAAAAATGGATTATGCTTTGGATTAAAGTTAAAGGCAGCCTAGCCGAAAAGCAGCAGCGAGTTGACAGTCTGAAAGAGACAGCGAGGAGCAGATCTGGGTTGTGGATATTTACACACTAGTACGGAGTATGGGTGATTTCCTACCTTGTTATGCTCAGCGACGAGCCATGACTCGAAGGCGGAGAAGAGCAGGGAGGTGGCGATGCCTCCCAGCACGCGTCCGACCATGAGGACCCTGTACTGGGGCGAGTGCTTGGTGATGCAGCTGAGGATGTAGGTGATGCAGTAGGTGATGCACGCCCTCTTCCGGCCCCTGAATGGTTGTCAGGAATTCAATTGGGGATCTGCATTCCGGGAAACAAGACGGAACTGAAGGAAACGGAACACGTACTGCTTGTCAGCGAGGGAGCCGACGACGGTGCCGAATAGCATGGATGAGCCGAAGCCGGCGATGAAGAGGCGGCCGATGTCGCCCTTGTCGAAGCCGTACTGCTGGTAGAGGTAGTACACGTAGGGGCCCTGCAGCCAGTCCCCGGCTGCAATCCAAACACCGTCACCACCAAATTCGTCAGAATTAAAACCTCGGCAGGCGTCGGCCCCAGATCTGAAATCGGGTGGGGGAGGAGATCGAACTGAGGAGAAGGGGAAGGGGCGTACACATCATGAGGGAGTAAACGAGGACGTAGTTGTTCTTGAAGGCGTTGAAGGCGGTGGGGGTGGCGACGCGGTCCTTGCCGCTCTTGCCGAGCTCCAGCCCCGCCACCACCGCCGAGAGCGCGCCGAACACCAGGTAGTAGAACACCTCCATGGCCGCCGACGGAGATCGGGGTGAGGGTGAGGGGGATTGGGCCGGCGCGGTGCTCGCTGCGTCGTGGTTGGCGACTACCGGGCGGGCCGGGATTTATACGCGCCGAGGTGATCTCTTCTCGGTTCGGCCGGCTCGATGGGGAGTGGAGCGGTGAGCCGATGAGTGTGCGTGCGCCGAATCTTTGGCCCGGCCGCACTCTCGTAGTCTCGTCCGTGCCAACAATCCAGAGCAAGTCTTTCATTTAGTGCTGGTTATTCTTTAACTAATGTGATCCAGTTGATGATGGGACCAGCCTCATCGGAGAAATTAGCCCAGCCATCTGAGCATCACGAGCGTCGAGCGGGGCATCGACCTTCGCAATTTGACACGTTGGTCACGTCTACCGAACACACAAATCGTGTACCTTTGGGCGATGCACCACAAGCGTCCGAAGTAAGCCGACTGGAAGCACGATAGATAATGAACTCGCGAGGACAATGGGTCGGGCTAGAACAAACTTCGCCCAACCAAAAAAACACATTTGTGTCTGGAACAATCGTTGATGAAGCCCCTCCTTCCCGGACAAGATTTTCAGCTTATGTAGTCGGCGCACGAACGATGGAGCTCTACTCCAAAGGGAGTCGTCGAAGAGGAGATTGTTTGCACATCAGGCAAATATGTACCGGCTCTTTAACTATGTTGTAAGAAGGGCGTAAAAGACCGTGAAGGGTGTTGGTTGGGGTGGTACAGTGAGGTCTACACGACGCGATTATTCCAAACACTGTCGTGTTAAGGACTGAACAGTGAGAAGTAATGATCGATCATCATTAGGGCATCTTTGATTCATGGATTCTTTAGGCGTAAATAGAAGAAAAAAACACACGACCGTAACATCACGTATACTTCGATCCTCGTAATTAATTAATTACATCATAGGAAAACAAAAACAAAAAAACTTTCCAAGTGGTCGTGGGTTTGAGTAGATTCTGAAATTATTCTTATGCAATGTATGAAATCAATCCTATGAATCAAGTGTCAAACACAAAAAAAAAACAGTAGCACTACCCCGCGACTTCCCCTGTGCTACTGTGCGGTAGGAGGCATGCACAGGATTAATGGATCACCCACCTAGCTCGTGGCCGTACGCGCGCGGTCGGGCTTGGAGCGTCGGCCGGTCTGTCGGTGCCGCTAGCGACGACGGAGCTGGACCAGTGAAACCGATCGACGCCGCATCGATCGATCTGCCGTCCCCTCCGGCGGCGGGGGTCCAGCCGCGCTGTGAAACGCCAGTACACGTACCCGTGCCTGCATGGAGACAAGGCTCGAAGATGAAGTGAGGCTGGCATACGTGTTTTAGGCTATTTTCGTCACCCGGCGGATTGGTGCCTGTATTGTCCGACGGCGTGAAGAAGAAGAACCCTACAATTCCTCGTGATTGTTTCCTTTCTAGTTCTCATATTTTAACCTTCGCATTTCTCACGTCTGTCTACGCCGCTTTTGGGCCAAGGACACGTCCGTTGCTCGGGCCTCTTCTTTGAGTATTGGCTTGTTCCGAGTCTAAACCGGCCGTGCCTACAAATTCACACCATCTAACACTCGCACTAGTTCCCCTAAAAAAAAATCTAACACTAGCATTAGTATATTTCAATGCAAGTGATCGTTCAGTGCCTCCCATAAAAAAAAATGTGATCGTTCAGTGCAACTAGTCAAAACGGTGAAGACATGCATAATTTCATTTCCCTCTCCTTTCCACCTCGCCCAAGACATGCACACTTTCATTCCCCTCTCCTAATTTCCACCTCCCCTCGTCATCTCCCCTTCTCCTTCCGCCGGTGGTGTAACTATAGCGACTGCGAGCGGCGTCGGATGATGAAAAAGGGTTCTCCTTTTAGCCGTCCTCCATGGTTGGTTGATGGCGGCGGTGCGCACGCGGCCGATCATGCCAAGATAGGTTGACTATTCCATTTATACTCTAGAATATTCGATTGATTACATAACCATCCACTACATCCCTATATATCAATATATTTTTTAGGCTATATATTTTGGAATCTCTGCCAATATATTAATAATGTTGAACATAGAGAAGACCATCCAGATAACAAAATACATATACACTATATAATTCATCAATTGTAAAAAAATCAAGGCGGCATGTATTTTCTTATTTTTGTATTCGCATTTATGTTAGTTTTTTAATCTTATCAAGGTTAATATCTCACAAACATATTTTTTTCCTGCGCAATCAGATAAAGTTTCACTGATAAGGGGAAATAATTTTAAGTTATTGTATGGTTAACAATGGTAATAAATTCTCGCAAAAAACAATGGTAAATTAATAATATACAACATATTGTGAAAAGCAGAATATTGTTATAAAATTAAGAAAAGTATAAACGTTTAGTACAACTATATTTAGTTTAACTCACTTCATATCCAAAATTTAGTTGGAACACCCCTGATAACACGCCATTAATCTTTTAGCGTGCTAGGGAGAGGGGGATGCATACAGAACAATGTGAGCCCAACTATCGCCGCTAACATCCCGACGACCAGATCCCACCCATGCGGACGTGATACCATCGATGTTCCTCACATGCTGTGAGTACGTCGTGGCTGGTACAAACACCCTCGAGGGAGCCGGAGAAGTCCTCAAGTGTTCTTTGGATTTAGTGAAGACCTTCCTTACCGAGGAGTGTTATTTGTGTATAGGGATAAGGAGAAGGGAATTACCTCTGAGAACACGTATTAAGGCACATAAAAGATCCACCGTTTCTACATTGTTCCACCATTTTAGTCTCTTTCATCTTGTTAGGGGTTTCTTCTCACGACTTCTTTTCAATCACTAGCGTGGAGAAGTATTTTATATGCGATGAGAAGGTCCACCATCCTGAACTTAGAGCACATGTCATATCGCATCGATACGTTAAACCTCGGTGTGACTGATCTATGTCAAATTGGTCGGTTTAACTTTCTATGAAAGGGGTTCCATTTGTGATATATTTTGATCAGCAACTTTGACGGTACCATTCCTAGAGACTTTGCTATTTGTGGAGTACTTTACTTGTGTACTTGTTCCATTTTCGAAGACACTAACAACTCCCCTTATAGGTTTTTTTTTTATTTTAGATTAACTCCCCTTATAGGTTGCTCCCCACCTTCTTATCTTAGCAATGTGGGCCTTTACAATTTCTCTACCTTTTTAATTTTCAAGTCTGTCTACACCGCTCCTGGGCCAAGGCTTTGTCCCTTGTTTGGGCCTCTTCTACAATCCCTGCCTTGTTCCGAGTCTAAGCCATGGCTACACCACAGAGGTCGAATTTGATGAGAGCATAGGACGTCCAGCAGACGCCGTTGAGGAAGCTCACCAGCGACACGAAGAAGGGCATGTACAGCTCCCACCGGCCGGCTAATGGAAATGGACTGCCTACCGGAGATAGTTGTGTTACTTCGTATGCACTTGTTTGTACACGAATGCGAGAGTTATACCTAGTACTCACACCATCTTACCACTAATATATTCCTTTCCCTAAAATCACTAGTATATGCACAAGTGATCGTCCGATGCCTTCCATAGAAAAAATATGATTGTTTATTGCACTAGAATAACTAATCAAAACGGATAATGCCGCAGACTTCCATTTTCCTCTACTCTCCACCTCGCCTAGTCAACCCCCTTCACCTTCGGCGGTGTATCTAGTGACCGTGAGCGACAACGTAAGCAACGCGAGGTCGCGAGGAAGGGTTCTTTGCATCCTCTTTTACCGGAGGAAAAAGGGTACCCGCTGCCACCCCCTCGATCTGGAGTTCCATGAAGACTGGACCATGTCAATCTCATCTACAACTTGCTGCTCGAGGACCTCGGCGGCGGGCCGTAGCTAACACACGATCTATTTGAACTAAGAAAACGCTCACCAAGAACCATGACAGGCACATCCGGTGAGTATGCTATGTATTAGCTCCCAAGCATTTAGGTCTCCTCGCCTCTCGTCGTTGCCGCCGATGATCTTCCCGGACTCTGTGACTTTCGAGCCATGGAGCGGTGGCACGACGGATCTCACGGCCCTCGTCGGCAGGAGGCTTCTGTTTTTTGATCTCCGTGTCAAGATCTGTTGGGGCGGCGCTCTGACGGTGGTATCGACGTCTTTTATAATAAGGTTTCCCTGACTTTAATCTCATCTTGGCGGCCACGTCGAGCTGAAAGTGATGTGTTTCTCAATAATTTCTTGTAGCAGTGGTGATCTCCGAGCCGTCAAGGAGTTTCATCGGCGTGGTTTAAACTAACACCGTTTTAAAAACCACGACACTTATTTTGTATCGGAGGGAATAGTACAAAATTGTTCTCATGCAATGCAAGGAATCGATCCTATAAACCAAATGACATTAAGGGTTCTAATTCTCAGGTTGCTAAGAAAATCATTCGTTCAGAGAGAGGTCCCCTGAGATGCGGATCGGTCGGCTTGGCACTATTGTTTTTCCTTGGAGAGTTGTGCCTTGCCACACTACTGATGAACCCATCGCATGTGTAAGCAAACACTGCCGTCCTCTGGTACTGTGCGGCAGGAGAGCACAGGATTAATGGATCACACCCACCAGGCTCGTGTGCCGTACGCGCGCGGTCGGGCTTGGAGCGTCGGGCGGCCGGTCTGTCGGTGCCGCTAGCGACGACGGAGCAGGACCGCAACACAAACCAATCGGCGCCGGACGGATCGATCTACCGTCCCCTCCGGCGGCACTGTGAAACGCCAGTACTTTTTTTTTTTTTTGCATTTTCCACCACATATATTCAACAAGAACCATATACGAAGTACACGGAAGAACAACAAGCAACAATACATAGGGGAAAAACGAAATCAGGAGCAACGAGATCGCCAACCACGCCGGCGTCGGAGACGAAGGCGACCACCTTCCAGCTTGCCACTGTCAGGGAACAGTTTGCCCTATGAGAGACGCCGCCATGCCCGTCCGCCGCGCCGCGGCGGAGCTTGAAACGATGAACGGCCGGGGCGAGCGCCCCCTGACCCATCTACACCACCTTGCCGGAGTCGCCGTCGCGCCAGTACGCGTACCCGTGCATGCATGGAGACAAGCCTAGGCTACGAAGACGTGAGGCTGTCAATGACCCAATTGGCGCCTACATTGTCGGACTGTGAAGAACCAATTTCTCGGTGTTTTCCAACCCAAGTGATCATTTAATGCCTCTCACAAAATAATGTGATAGTTCAGTGCCTCCCATAAAAAAGTGTGATCGTTCAATGCGACTAGTCAAAACGGAAAAGACACGCACACTTCATTTCCCTCTCATTTCCACTCGCCTAAGAAATGCACGCTTCCATTTCCCCCTCCTTTCCACCTCGCCTACGAAATGCACACTTTCATTCCCCTCTACTTTCCAATTAAGCTAGTAGCGACACCGGACAATGAAAAGGGTTCTCGTTTAGCCATCGTCCATGGTTGGTTCACGGCGGTTGTGCACAGGCGGCCGATCTTGCCAAAGATTGGTTAACTGTCCAATTAATACTCTAAAATTTTCTATATATTTATCTGTTTACATAAGCATACACTACACACTTATGTCAAGATATTTGTTAGGGCATACGCTATGGAATCTCTACCAATATAATAATGTTAAAATAGAGAAGAACATTCACAATACAAAATACATATACATTATATAGTTTATCAATTGTAAAATTCAAGGAGGCATGTTTTTCTTCTTATTTTTTGTTTCCCCATTTAAGTTGGTGTTGTATCTTGTCAAGCGTAATATCTCAGTAAGGAAAAAACCTTTTGCGTAATCAGATAAAGTTTCAATGATAACAGAAAGAAGTTTACAAAAAATATTGTATGGTTAACAATGGTAACAAAATTATATACAACATATATTTGTTAAAACAACAATACTATCAAAACTTCCAGGAAAGTATAAATCTTTAGTATAACTATATTTAGTTCAACTCGCGATGTCATCCATTTTCCTCATCCGATGTGAGTACGTGGTGGCTGGTACTAATGCCCGAGAAGGAGACGGGAGGGCCCTCTAGGGAGCTTTGACTTCTATCAAGGCGTTCTTACCAAAGAATAGTTTTTGTGTGGCGACAAGATTAACGGGGAAATACCTCCGAGAGCACGTGGAAATTCATAGGTGGGTAAGCCCAGGTGAGAAATAAAGAATGCGGTAAAGGGTGGAAAGAACTTAATACAACCAAATGTGGACCCATGAAAATAAAAAATAAAGTCAAAAAAAAAAGTGGACCCATGTATAATCATACATTCAATCGTGCCTTCTTCTGATTGGTTGAGGACACATCGGTAGCCAAGAGCCATTAGAAGTGCATTTTCGCAAATTCACACCATCAAGCACTAGTATATTCTTCTGCAAGTGATCGCTCGGTGCATACAAAAAAAAGTGATCGTCCAGTGCTCCGCATTAAAAATGTAACATTCAGTGTATCTAGTCAAAACGGAAAATGTATAACAATTTCATTTCCCCCTGCTTTCCACCTCGTCTGGTCAACCCCCTTCTTCTTTGGCTGGCGGTGTACCTGCCCATCCTCCATGATGGCAGTCGTGCGCACACGACGGATCTTGTAAAATATTGGTTAACTGGTCAATTTGTACTCTAGAATTTTCTACATATTTGCTTACATAACTATACACCACACCCCCATTTCAAGATATTTGTCAGAGTACTATATACTTTGGAATCTCTACCAATTTATTAAAATTATTATTTCGTAATTTTAAAAAAAAATAGAGAAGAACATGTCACAACAAAATACGTATATATGTAAACAAATTTATCAGTTATAAAAAAAATCATGGAGGACGTGTGTTTATTACTGTTTTACATGTTGTTTCTGCTTTTAAGTTGGTTTTATCTTGTCAAGGGTACTATGTCACAAAGGAAAAACTTTTTGCACAATCATATAAACTTTCAATGGTAACGAGAAATAATTTAGAAAAAATATTGTATGGTCAACAATGGTAACTAAATAATATAAACCATATATTTTGCTAAAACCACAATATTGTTAGCTTTTTAAAATAGTATGAACTTTTAGTATAACAATATATATTTACTTTAACTTGTGATGTAATCGATATTCCTCACTTGCTGCTATTATGTTGTGGCAGGCACAAACACCCTCAAAGAAGCCGGGAATGTTTTAGTTTCGTAACTATATTCCACTCATTAAATGAATTTAATAACATTTATCGACGAGAAAATGAAGTTTGAACAACAAGTGTGTTATAGTTTGGCCCCAAATTTATAGAAAAACCATACAAACGTAGCCTAGCATGCTTCTACGCACTTGCATAGAAAAAGTAGGAAACCCCTTAGCTATAAATGGTCACATACACAATTCTCGCCATGTTTTAAAAATCACATAAATCGATAGAAATAAAAAAAGGAAAAAATTGCTCTAATGATCCTTTTTATTGTACTAGTATCAGGGAAATATCAGAAACTTGTAATATCACATTTTTATACAACAAGTGTTCATAAAATGGACAACCTTGTCTGAAAATTCATAACTTTTAAGTCAAACGACCAAGGTCACGTCGATATCCATGGCTAGCGTTTTGCTATGATGACCAAACTCGGCACAAATATGTGCTTTGACGTAGATCTTACTGCTTGTGAGGAGGGACTTCACCTCACGCTTCAATGCACTGACTTATCCTTAAATCTGACTGCGCCGAGGCAATCAACATGATCAAAGTTGCATCTAAATATGGATCGACGTATGCTTCTAGGGTGAATCAGATTGGACAATTGATTTTTGAGGAAGGGAAGTAACAAATCTGAAACTTTGTCAAGATAAGAATGTTGCTAGGCATTGCCTTGGAACCTACGAGAAGAGATTGCTAATGTGGTTACGAAGAAGTGTAACTGATATATAATCAATATAAACACCCTTTTTCCAAGCAAAAAAAACAATATAAACAGATAGATGAAAACAATTGTTTCTCTCGTGTAATTATACATTTGTACGATAGTGGAAACATACTACTAGCTAGTAGGGAGGCAGCACTAGAAAGAACCCGGAAGAAACAGGCACGACGCATGACCGTGGAATATGCTCATCGGCGCTGCAGTATTGGATATCATATCAAACACTTCACCAGCTGTGTCATAAAAATAAATAGAGTCCTCCTTCATGTCTCCACATGCAAAAACAGATTTGCTAAATCGTTTGCTGATGAAAAGCGCTTGTCCGTCAAGCCCACCCAACACGGGCAGCCACTTTCTAGTGCTTGTGTCTGCCTTGAAAACCTCCACCTTGAAGCTGAAAGGTCTCACCCGACATTGACACTCGTAGTTGGCGCCTCACCATAAGCAACATCCCACGCGATTCGACCAAGTACCATATTGTGAGATTGCCAACTGGAGTGGGTTCCTCCTCATCACCAAGTTCTTCGAAGCGCATGCCATCATCCATTATGTAGTCATTACTACTGCTCTTTCTTGATTCTTCTAAGACGAAATGCTCACAATCACCAATTAGGAGCTCAATATTGGTAACGGTGGGTAACCCTTCGGTGTCAAATGCGATACTAAAGGAGAAGATGTCCTCAGCTTGTGTGATACCATAGAGTTTGTCTTGGACGAATGCAATATCGATGATGCGAGACAACAAAGTTGTTTGCAGCTTATTTGGTAACCACACACCCTTCCCAGGATGGAGTAGGATGATGGGACAATCAAAACTGTTGGTCCTCAGAGCGACGAGACCAGTAGGGGGCGAGTTCATGAGCACCTTGTGAACCTCAAACGGCTTGGAAACATTGCCTATGATCTTGTCCAGCTCAGGGAGAGACACGGTTGTGTCGGAGAAATAATTGTGTAAATAGTAGCGCGTACGAGTAAATGTAGTCTTGTATTTTCTTTTGAGCCTGGTATGACGAGTGCTTGTCTGAGTGTTGACAAAATCTAGGGCGAGCCAACTGTCGGTAGCGCCGATGCAGCGTGTGTTGTTGTGAGGGAAAGGTAGCACATGAGCTGAACCGTCGTCTTGAGGAGAAAGCATCAAGAATCCATCCGGGAGCACGCTCAAAGGTAGCCGGCGAGGAGAGGGAACCCTGAGCCACGAACAGCACACGGCCCGGAAACGAGCGCAGTCGGCCAGCAATGTGAGGCCGGCGATCACCAGATGCAGCAGGTCTTGCGGGAGATCGGACCAGCAGGAAATCGACACCATGGATGCTAGTTGGTACTGAATCGTATGCAGCTGATCGACAGATATGTTGGCGCTTTGGGTTTGGGTCCAAATTTCCCGGATCCTGATTGGTCTCCGTTTCGTGTACGTGGCCGCTGACACGTCTTCTGTCCGGAAAGGAAAAACACGTCGAGGTCTCGAGGGAGTGATTTGAAGGTCAAACTTCCGCTTCCAGCTTGACAGAGCCGTGAGAACTTGCCTGTGGCAAGATGGTTAGGAGGGTGGTTGTACCCCCAGCCCACCAGAGTTCAAACCCCAGGTTTGACGTTGGTGTTTCTCATTTAGACGGAATATTCTTCAGTGGGAGGCGACGTTCCCGTCGATAGCGAGGCGCCCGTGGTGACTTCGTCAATCTCAAGACTCGACCCGCCGACTCGGTATTACGGAGGTGCTCATAGGGGTAGGGTGTGAGTGTGTGCGTTCATAGGGTGAGTGTGTGCACGTGTATGTGAGCGTCTGTGTTGTACTGTGTTTCTCAAAAAAAAAAACTTGACAGAGCCGTGCTCCGTTCAAAACCTTTCTTTGATGAATTACTAGCAAATATTATGGCCATGTGTTGCTACGGAGAATTTCATTATCCTAAATCGGTTTTCTTGATGGGACGAAATGCTCTTGGCGGGTTGGCTACCAAGAATAAAAGTAAGTATTTCCCGGCGGTTGCATTCAAGCGCATCAATTTTATCTGATCTCTTGCCGAATGAGTGTACTCGGTACAAAAAGAGAAGCAATACAGTAAGCGAAAATTGCTTGTTGTTTCCAAGCTCCCTTGCGGTGACCCTAGCACACCACTGCATGTTGTAGTGCACAAGTCGTTGATATAATACTCACGGAAGGACCTATCCGTAATTATTACATCCCTCAGAGTAGTACAACAGAAACATAGCTGGTCCAAGGTAACACTATAGGATTACAACACTATTCAATACAAAATCTCGAGAACCTCCTTTTCATGGAAGAAGTCTCTTGCAAATGAAACAGGAGAAGATCCAAATCGTAGCACTAAGCTGGATATCAGCTCTAACTCTAATTCCTATTCCACTACTGCTGTTGTCACAACCCTACTCTAATCCATCTGGAATATCTTTATCCAGGTTGTACTTCTTCTTCTAAAATGATGTTGTCTCCTCCATCAGTAGTGTTGTCGTCATATACAGCTGGGCAAGGATTTCGTCATCCTTCTGTTGGTGAAGCAGCAGTTGACTCCTTCAAGATCCACCAGGTAGGTTTGGACTCTTGTTGAAGACATCCTCGTCGTCGTCGTGGATAGTATCATCTCCTTGAATGGCTCCAAAA
The DNA here is from genome assembly GCA_947311845.1 of Poa pratensis. Classification (NCBI taxonomy): domain Eukaryota; kingdom Viridiplantae; phylum Streptophyta; class Magnoliopsida; order Poales; family Poaceae; genus Poa; species Poa pratensis. The sequence continues at coordinate 43,215,379 of CAMZMU010000076.1, read as the reverse complement.
GTCTAAGCAGGGGGTCAATGGGGAAAGGTGAGCAACTCGGCGTTACTCAGCAAGTTCAAATAATATAGGAAAGAGTTTTTGTTTTGAATGCACTAGCTACTGCATAACCAACGGTCATAGGCATAATGCAAGTTTCGGAAAACCTTTCTTCAAAGGTCAAGTTTTATTTCAGAAAACTATGCTCACAGTCTCCATGGGTCTTTAGTCATCACTTGGGACAAGGATGTGACAGTCACAATTTCTTGTTGTTGACTCTGCAGAGCTGCGTAACTTTACCCATGAGAGAAACCCAACCTTGTTGCCTTTCCGAGCGGCCAAACTCGTCCATACTTCCATGGTACGGGGCCAGGTGTGAGTCCAAGCCAATCACTGCCCATCTCCGCACAACACATATCCGCCCAATTGTGGCGCGGCCGGTAACAAAGACCGCTATCCCGCCACCCCTCCCGAGCTTCTATTCCAATCACCCCGTCAGGTGGGAAGGTCACGCGCTTCCACGCTATTGGCCGCCGCAACGGACACAACCAGGTAATAGTCTGCCGAGGATATGTGAACGAGAGAAGATAGCAGCTGACTTTACCGTCCATAGCAGATCTCATGGTAAACGCGTCAATACGGCGCAAGGATCACTGTGACATTGGTAATTAATCCTAGGCATATACTTTCCCGTACAATGGAACCTCTACCACAACATCAAACCGTGGTTCCATTGCGAGCCAAACATATATATATATATATATATATATATATATAGCAATTCACATCATTCGAAAATAGTTTTTCTTTTTCAATGCAATGATAATAATAGGTTTTTGAAAATAGTTTTTATAAAATAGTTCAATAAGGATATGCAAGAATGAACTTGCCAATGATAGGAATGGCCGTTCAACTCTTCGGGGTTCTAGGGTTTGCGGTAAAACCCCGAGTTCTGAAAATAGCAAAGTAATCCTGATAAGAACTACTGAAAAATCTAGCAGCATGCTATTATGCATAATCATGAAATGCATCGTCACCCCAAAATTCCCAAGTTGTGGATTATAAGATTTCAAGTGTTTGGGATTTTTAAATTATTTAAAGAGTTTCATAACAATTTTCATGAGGAATAAATTTAAAATTATTAGATTTAAATAGTTCAATCTAATTTAACTTCAAGACTTTATTTTCCCATGTTATTTTTTTTTATGTAAATAATTTTTGAAAAGGAATTTTCAAGTCATGTCCACTTAAGGATCCTTGAATTTTTCATACACGAAATACTTTTACAAAATTCAAATAAAATTAACATTGAAATTCCTCAGATTTTGTAGTGTGTGTTTCCTATTTTTAGTTGATTTTTGTGATCTTTATAATGGTGTTAAAATTCATTTGAGTTTGAATAATTTGGATTTGGTAAATTACCAAAATGCCTCTGCTTCTAATGGGTTGGACCGAACCATTTGGGTTGAGCCCAACCTAGTTCTGGTCGAACCCGACCCGGTCTCTCTCTCTCTCTCTCTCCCGTGCTCTCTCTCTTCCTCCTCGATTCCCCTCCTGGCGATTCCGTCGCCGCCGCCACGCCTCTCTGCTCGTCGGCCGGCTCCAACGCCACCGCTGCTCTCTGGTGCTGCTCCTCCTTGGTATCCACCGCCGGTCCTCGCTGTACCGCCTCCTTGCTCTCGCCTGCACACCCGAGGCTAACCCTAGCCGCCATGGCTCGGGTCGCCGGCGCGATACCACGCCGCCTGCTGCTTCTCCTCGAGCTGCTGCTCGACCTTCTGCTGGACCACGCCTCCGTGTAGTCTACCTAAACCTCGATCGTGAGCTCCTTCGCCACCTCGCATCACATTCGACGCCGGCGGGATGGCAGTGTCGCGACTGCAACCCGGCGTCGCCGCTTCTGCTCCTGCTTGCTCTCCTCTGCCAACTTCGGCATCCCTGGCATTCCCTTTTGTACTCGAGAGCTTCCTCGACACGCTGCTGCCACTGGTGTGGCTTGGCGCAGGTTGATGCGCCGCTGCTGTGGTGCTCCTTGTGCCGCCATTGCCGTGGTGCTCGTCGGTGTTGTCCTCGCGGTAGCTTCCGCCGTGGTAGCGTGAGCACTGCCTCGCCACGCCACGGTGTTCGTGCCCGAGCGTCAGGTATGGTTCATCTCTCCTCTGTCCCCTCACTGTCTCCTCACTAGATTCATCTTGTTCTCGATATAGGACATGGGTAGGATTATTCCTAGCTGTTCTAGTGATCATGGTATTGCTCCAGTTCATCTAGGTGATGAACTTATGCATGAAATCGAGCTGATGGTCTTTGGTTGGTCTCGGACAGTGGATTAACATGAGATATCCCTCAATTTAGTCACCTAGCACTTGTTGTTTCTGCCAGTTAATTTCAGAGTGATATTCAGGATGTTTTATATGTGTAGGTGATATTGTGAGTGCTTTATTAATTCCTGGTTGTTGCTAGTGATCACTAAATACTGATATAGATGATTTAATTGTGTATTGGTATTTGTGTACTGTAAATTGATTTTTCATTCGTATCTTGCAGGATTTGTTCACTGGAATGCCTCTTAGGAGTGTGCCCAGTGCTCAGATCCATGCCAAGCATGATCTGGTGATGTTGTTGTTACTGGAAGGATTTATAAAATGTTTTGCTGATAGATTGGGCTATATATCTGATAAGAACAGATCTAGTACTTGATTTCTTAGCCCTGCCAATGATGCAAAGGCTGAGGCACCAATTTTAATAAGAATAGATATTGGTGTGTTGCTTTTAACCTCTGTGATGATTTAGCATAGCAACTCTATGCAGATCTGAGAGATATTTTCCTTTCTATCCTCCTAGTTGAGATCTAGTAGAAGGGTAGTTGGGATGATTTAAAGATTTAAATGGAATTTAGACTTGTGTGGCTTGCTGTGATGCCTCCTTGAAGTGCTTTTTATGTTTTCCTGTGCTTCTTCCATGTGCACAGATGTGCTAAGTACAGCTAATCCAGCTCTGCTGGTTCACTGCCTTGTGTGGTGCTTTGATAAAAATGAAATAAGAAAGATACTACACTAATGCTATTTTCCCTTGCCTCATATGCTCAAACAATTGCTACAGCAATCAACTTCATTCCCTTTCTTCTCTCTTTCCTATTTCTTGCACAAAACAGAAGTTCTCTGTTGTGCTATTCACTTTTCTACAGCGCCATACCTTGCTATGCAAGGCTCTGTTAAGAACAGATGGTGATAATAAACTCTCTAGCATGGTTCTGTCATTTACAGAACCTGCTTAGTCTCTCTCTAGCACTATGGATTAACCTGCTGTTGCTGAGCAGCTAGAGCTTCTGGAAAAGCTCTGATCTTGCTCCAAGGTTCTACCTTCTTCTCATTGCTGCTTCAATTTTCCTAGTGTGTATTTGCTAGCTGAAAAGGCTTGTGGTGAATGGTTTAGATAATCTCCATGGTATGCTGGTGATTTGTGGTTGTTCTTGGTGAAGATCAGATGGAAATGGTGTTGTTGGATGCTTATGACATGCTATTTGGAAACATGGATGGGAGCAACAAATGGTGTGGCTGGCTGTTTCGTGAAAATATGTTTGTGAGCAAATGAATTTGCTAGAATGGGTGTTGAGCTCTATATAAGCTGCTGGCTGGTTGTTGTGGTAGTGACACACAACTAGGTGACTCCTCATTTGCATGGATGAGTGAGCTACTTGTTGTCAAGTTCTTATGCATAGGCATTACTTGAGGTTCAAGTTGAAGTAGATATTTTGTTTGTGGATAACTATCCTATGTGGCATGCTCATCCACTCAAACTTTTCATTACTTAGGGTTCAAGTAAATTTAGATATTTTGCTTGTGGATAAGAATGCTTTGGTCATTGGTCTTATCCTCTTGTAGGATTTATTCTTGAGCAAGACAAGTGGCTTTTGTTGCTAGATGGACTTGTTTGGCTTCTCTCTTATGTGGGCTTTGCAAATATATGGATAGTGCTCATGTGGCTTAACAATTTCAGATTTGTGGGTTTTAAGACCATTTATGGGTGGTGATGATCAAGTGGCTTGCAATTTCGAAAATGATGTTTGACTACTAGGTTTCTTCCTTGATAAATAATATCATTGGAGAAATGTTTATGTGGGGTTTCTTTAATAGGAACTTGACTAGATTAGAGGGAAAACAAAGATGTTGCCTTATTTGCTAAAGATAGCGGGATCATTACTAATAGCCTTTGCCCCATGTTGCCTTTGTTGTTTGATCAAATGGATCAATGTTGCCTTCTTGTCCTTGTTGCCTATTGTCTCTAAATGATCCATGATCCATTGTTGCCATAGATAAAAATCCCTCTATCACCACTTGGGAATTAGGACAAGTTCCTAATATCCAGTAGTCGAGTTCCAACACAAAGTTGCCTCACCCTTGTGGTGAAGGCATACATTTTAATTATAAGAACCTTCTTTGTGTATTTTATTATTTTATATGACATTCAATTGCTTTTATGCATACAAAAGAAATCTGTTAACAAGGTTGCAAGGCTTGTTACCAAACTACTTCTATATAACACAAAACCTTTGAATTTCACACAGTGATTCTAGAGAAGTTGTTAAGAATAGATGCTTGATATGTGAATCCTTCTCCAACTCCATTTGGTGGCATTTCTTTCTTTCTCTCTTGTCCTCTTTGTCTTGCAGGAATAAATTTTAGAAGATTGAGAGCTAAGAAGATCAAGATGTGATGAAAAGATCAAGATTTAGCTTTAGGATCCTTTTTATTCATTTGTAATGATCTTTTCATTTGGATGAGATATGTACATATTCTATAAATGATGTAATATGAGTTACTCTTTCAATTTCATTTCCGAGAATTTGTGAAGTAACACATTTGTGATTTATGTATCTATTTGTACTTGGACATTTGGACTTTGAAGTTTGTAATTGGGATGAGTGTAGTGAGGAGATGATAATATGTGTAAAAGATGATGATTTGAGATGAGGTAATGTAGGAATGAGATGAGATCTTGATTCTTATGTGATGATATGTGCTTGAATTATGTATTGTGATAATAAGAGATATATAATGATGTTGTATGATGAAATGTTCAATTGATTTGAATTATATCTTGTCATGTTATCCAACTGTGTTCTAATGTGTCGAGAATTAGGAGAGGTCATGTCCAATTCTGGAGTGACTCGACAGATGCTCCTAGTATCTACTTAGCTATAAAGATCATGTCGAAGTTCATCATACTCAACATGATGATCTAAACCCTAACTCATCGAGTCAAGAGAAACATCGATCACTTTGCATTGTTTAATTAACGCGCCAAAATTTGCCGCATTTTCAGATGCATGCTAGGCAAATGCACAAATCATATTTCTACCCTTCTGACTCTCTAAACTGTGGGGGTATTACATCTCTAAAGCTCGCTTTTGTTTTCAATTATGAAACGGGATTTTGAGGTCTCCAAATATCCTGTTTCTAACAAACATCTATTTCTTCTATATGGAATAGGCGCGAAAAATAATAAAAAATAATGTATCGCTACTACCAAATTTTGCATGGTACCAATTTTCGTAAGTATTACGGATTTGGATTGTATGTAGGGTTTATAATTTGAGGAACACATCTGCTTAGATATGAAATGTCGGAGAAAGCGCTCCACTTGGTGTACTTGGCGTTTGCGAATCGGTTGAACTATTCGGGTAAATGGGTAATGCATCCACATTTGTTAACAATTTTGTTAACGTAATTCATGCAGTTAAAACTTATAGCCATTGACTATTTACTATTTAATGTTTCTGATGATGCGGGTGAGTTAGTACAGCTGATACGTTTGAACCCGCCTCGTTCTGAATTCTGATCGTATCCCAACAAAGAAGAAGTGGGAGCCCGCGTGCTGACACATCCTCGGAGCAGGCAAAGAAGTCATTGCTCTTCATGGACAGCTCCATGGCACTGATCTGGACGTCTTCGGCGACGACCATCTCCGAGGCGACGGTCTCGCACAGTGACGAAGCCACACTGAGAGCTATGTGGTCAATTGACCATATAGGATTTAGGCAAATCCTTTGTATGCAAGTATAAATCATGTAGAAAAAATTAAAAATTAATAAAAAATGCATGTATCTGACATCGCATAGTTAAAATGACAACATAGGTTTAGAATCGTGGCACCGTCACTGGTCTCAAATCCTACTTTACATTTATAGGCGAACAAATCGCTATATCTATAAGCAACCTGGATGAAAGAGCCATGATAAAGAGAAATCCATGGACACATTTGGTCGGCTTGTAGTCTTGGATCTCATGTTGAACACTTCACATGTGTCGATAAAATAGATAGCATCTGCCTCTACTTCATCACGTGCAAAGACGGACTTGCTGAAGCGTTTGCTGACAAAAAGCGCATTGCCATGTAACCCGTCCGTGACGGGCACCCAAGTCCTTGCATCGACATCCGCCTTGAAAACCTCCACCTTGCGAGTGAAACTGTGACGACAAGGAAGATGCTCCAGTTGACGCCTCACCATTAGTAGCTTCTCACATGATTCGACCAAGTACCAGATGGTCACATTGTGCCCAACGGGTCTCTCGTCGTTGGGTGCGAAGTGCATACCGTCGTTAATAATGTAGTCGCCGGTTTTCTTTCTCAGTGCGTCTTTCTTAGCACTAACACTCTGGTTTTTGATGACGCCGTTGATAGCGGTAACCATCGGTACGCCCTCGCCATCAAAGTCAACAGTGAAGGAGATGAGATCCTCATCCCGTGTGATCCCATAGAGTTTGTCTTGAAGAAACGAAACGTCGATGATACGGGTGAAGGGTCTTGATCTTGGCCGGGGTAACCACGCATCCTTGCCTTGCTTTAGTAAGATGATGGGATGATTACGGTTGTTGGTCCTTATAGCGATGAGGCCATCGAGGCCGGACTGCAAGAGCACCTTGTGGATCTCAAACGATTTAGAAATATCGCCGCCGAAGACTGTGTCTAGCTCCGGGAGTGACACTCGTGCCTTTGAAAAGGGATTAAACAGCGTGTAGGTATGCCTGTGGGTCTGCGCGTCGGTAGTGTCGACGGCGAGCCAGCCATCGGTGGAGCCGATGCAGCGGTCATGCTCGGGGAAGCGGTGGAGTTCATGGCAGCCGCCATGCAAGGGAAGATGCAAAACTCGTCCCATCGAGAGCGCGGCCAGGGGTAGGGTTTGCGGACATGGGATCGAGCGCCAGGAACTGCACTCCGCTCGAAAGCGAGCGTGGTCGGCCGGGAAAGAGAGGCCGGAGATGACGATGCGTAGGAGCTCTCGCGGGAGATCGGACCAGGCCGAAGCAAACGACGCCATCGATATGCTACTCGATACAGCTAGTTACTATATGCTGGATCGTAGGTGCACTAGGAGAGACAAATTTATGGATTGCGCTAGCTAGGCTTCGATGAGGTTGGGTCCGAAACGGAAAACGATTTCCGGCCTGATCAAGGTACACGTACGATGACGGGATGACCACATACGATCAGTTCAAAAAAGGATCAAGGTAAACGTTATCCTCTTTTGAGATTATAACTGGTAATCATGTACGTGCAAATGCACTTTTTTTTTGAAATTACCACACTTTCATTAATCAAATGTCAAGTTACAAGACAAACAGGTGGAAACTACATACCGGAGACAACGAAAGCGGACATCTATCCAGGAACTTTTGCAGAAAAACTGCAACTGCAATCATCACCGCTCGCCGACAGTGGAGACGAGCAAGCACCATTGCCCTCACGGGCTTTGTGAGTCGAAGAAGAGGCCCGCCGTCGGCGGAACCAATATCATTGTGGCGCGTCGACCGGGGATCATCCCCGTGCTCCTCGAGACCCAGATGCGCTGTTTTCCATGGACCATATCGAGGAAGAACGCCGGATCTGGCGCCCTCTAGCCACTTCCCATGCTCCTGAACAGATGTCCACTGTTGCACATCTAGAAACAACACATCCGCCACACCACAGAGTGACAGAACACAAATCCCACGAGTCCCTCGACCTCGCCGCCGGGGACACTGCCGAGATGGGGCAGGGATCGGAGAAGAATTATTCCGACAACCGCCAGCACCGCCGCCATCGAAGCGCTGTTGTGGGACACATAAAACCTAACCCTACCAGAGCAGCCAGAGATCAAATGCACCTATATATTGACCAATGCACAAATATATATTATCCATGCTAAAAAGAATATTTATTAATCAGTTTTCAAGCATATATTAGTGTGTAAAAAATATTTAAAGTATTTGTACTACATAATAATACTCCATCCTTTATTTTAATTTTATCATTTTTATTTTTCAAAACAAAAATAATTCATCCTTTTGTGTTTATAAGGCCTCTGATAACAACAAAAAACATACGAAAGGTCCGTATTTTGGCTGGAAGCTAGGTAGGACATGATGCCCTTGCTTACTTGCATACGATCTGATGCAGGTTGCAGGTTATCGACGAAATTTTGGTGGGCATCCCCGCTGATAATGGATAAACGAAGCTGAATGTTGATAGAACTTACATACAAGCATGTGGATGATACAGTAGGAGATGCATGATTTTTGCGCAGTTATTTTAGCCATGAGCTTCAAATTGCTCGTCTGCTTCTGGATCTGACTGCTTGTGAGGAGGGACTTCGCCTCACCCTTCAGTGCACTGACTTATCCTTGAGTTTCAATGCGCCGAGGCGATCAACGTGATAAAAGTTGCATCTAAATATGGATCGGCGTATGCTTCTAGGGTGAATTAGATTGAACAACAGATTTTCGAGTAAGGGAAGTAACCAATCTGAAAAAATTCAGGAGCAGAATGTTGCTACGCATTGCCTTGGAACCTACAAGAAGAGATTGCTAATGTGGTCACGATGGAGTGTAACTCATATATAATCAATATAAGCACCCCTTTTCCAAGCAAAAAAACAATATAAACAGATAGATGAAAACAATTGTTTCTCTCTTGTAGTTATACATTTGTAAAACGGAAACATACCACTAGCTAGTAGGCAGGCAGCACTAAAAAGAACCAGGAAAAAACAGGCACGACGCATGACCGTAATATATGTTCATCGGTACTGCAGTATTGGATATCATATCAAACACTTCACCAGCCGTGTCATAAAAATAAATTGAGTCCTCCTTCACGTCTCCACATGCAAAAACAGATTTGTTAAATCGTTTGCTAATGAAAAGCGCTTGTTCGTCAAGCCCACCCAACACGGGCAGCCACTTTCTAGTGCTTGTGTCTGCCTTGAAAACCTCCACCTTGAAGCTGAAAAAGGTCTCACCCGACATTGACACTCGTAGTTGACGCCTCACCATAAGCAACTTCCCACGTGATTCGACCAAGTACCATATTGTGAGATTTCCAACTGGAGTGGGTTCCTCATCATCACCGAGTTCTTCGAAGCGCGTGCTATCATCCATTATGTAGTCATCACTACTGCTCTTTCTTGATTCTTCTAAGACGACATGCTGACGATCACCGAGTTCTTGGTGCTTGACGACGAGCTCAATCATGGTAACGGTGGGTAAGCCATCGTTATCGAACGTGACACACAACGAGAAGAGGTCCTCAGCTTGTGTGATACCATAGAGTTTGTCTTGGACGAAGGCAATGTCGATTATGCGAGACAATAACAAAGTTGTTTGTGGCTTATTAGGTAACCACACACCCTTACCTGGGTGGAGTAGGATGATGGGATAATCAAAACTGTTGGTCCTAAGAGCGACGAGACCAGTAGGGGGCGAGTTCATGAGCACCTTGCGAACCTCAAACGGCTTGGAAACATTGCCTATGATCTTGTCCAGCTCCGGGAGAGACACGGTTGTGTCGGAGAAATAATTGTGCAAATAGTAGCGGGTACGAGTAGATGTAATCTTGTATTTTCTTTTGAGCCTGGTATGACGAGTGCGTGTCTGAATGTCGACGAAATCTAGGGCGAGCCAACTGTCGGTAGCGCCGATGCAGCGTGTGTTGTTGTGAGGGAAAGGTAGCACATGAGCTGAACCGTCGTCTTGAGGAGAAAGCATCAAGAATCCATCCGGGAGCACGATCAAAGGTAGCCGGCGAGGAGAGGGAACCCGGAGCCACGAACGGCACACGGCCCGGAAACGGGTGCAGTCTGCCGGCAATGTGAGGCCGGCGATCACCAGACGCAGCAGGTCTTGCGGGAGATCCGACCAGCACGAAATCGACGCCATCGATGGTGGTTATTAACTAAGCTACGTACCGTGTGCAGCTGAACGACATATATATTGGCAACGCCGCGCTTTGTGTGTTAATTTGGTCCCAAGTTCCCGGATCCTAATTGGTCTCCGTTCGTGTACGTAGCTACCCCGGAAAGGAAACATGCCAAAGGAGAGATTTGAAGGTCAAATTTCCATAATCGCAAAAAAAACCCGGAATTGCTAGCAAGTTAACTCTCGTCAACACGGTGACCGTCTGATCTACCGCCGCTGAGATTCGTAAGTTCCTATCAGCGTAGACGCTGTCTTTGGTCATCTAAATGGGCTCTGTTTCTCTTGTTTCCCCACCGATTTTTATTACTAGTACACATGCACGTGCAACACACGTTTATATATTTATATGTTGTTGGTTTACTCGCGTATGTAAAATTTATGTGGACAAGAGGGAGTCATTGTTGCTAATATTATTGATTTTCTTATAATTTAATTGCATTTTATCTTCGAAGGAGTTTTAATGGTGATACAACATTCAAAATTTAATATATTTTAAATCATTGTCAATCTTACTTACATGTCAGCGGGAAAATGAGTTAAGCCAGAACAGACAAAAAAACATATTTATTGTAGTCTTGTTCTAAGTAATATGAAGAAGTGAGAAATCATCTTCCACTCATAAGTATAAACGCACCACTGTTTAAAAATAGCATTTCAAATGTCAAAAAACATTAAAAACTATTTTTTATATACGCCAACATATTTTATGTTTGTATAGAAATAATATTTTTTGTGACATGTGTAAAAAAGACAAATTCTCTGGTCCACAATAATTTTTCACGAAACATTTATTTAACTTTTTATCCATGCCACAAAAATTGTCATTTTGTAACGTAGCTTTTTATATGAAAATAGAATATGCGTGCGTATATCCAAATTTTTTTTAAAAGTATTTTATATAACGGTGCATCTAGACCTACTGCTCGAAACACCGTGTCGCCAGAAAACCCATGTAAGTCCCCATGTAAAACACGTATATTGGTATTTGCAAAATTATCCCTTGGCAGAAGGATATCCAATGCATAGGAGAAAGGGCGCACATACGATTAAGTGGATTAACCTTCGGTATGGGGACAACGCATTAACAGTGAGTCACTTTGCTAAAGATTTAGATAATACAAATTAAAGCGTAGTAGTACCATGCAGAGGAAAATTAAATGCAATGAAGAGATGGTGCTACTACAGATGGTGTCATGTTCTTGAGATGAACCGTTAGAAATACCCAAGTAGTAAGTTTGCCCACAAAACCGAACAAAGTACTATTACTGCGTCTAAAATATATACAATGATGAAATAGGCCGAAGTCCCGCTTTATAAATAAAGTCACAACGGCCGAACCGATACAATGTGATAAGGAGAACCCCTTATAAAGCAAATCAAAGATAAAAAAAAGAACCGGATAGCCAAACTTGCCACCGATGACAAAAAATATATATACAAAGGAAAGTAGTAATTTTCTTTTAACAAAGGAAAATAGCAGTAGCAGTGAACAGAGTATCTTTGACCTGGAATCACTAGATAGCACCGAATTTTGCATAAACTTATCTGACAGATTACACAAGAAAGAAAAAATTCAACTGATATACTAACATAAGAGACGATTCAATAAAATAATAAAATGGCGAAGCATCAATTGATAGAAATTAAAAATTAGGAGACCGGGGATATCTAGCAGCTAGTGCGTTGAATATTTGACATGTGTTTTTTTAGATAAAGAGTATATATTTGACATGTGTAATAACTTAACTCACATGGACGGTTAGTGCTAACAAATCAGATTATTTAAGGCAAAAGTGGCTACCTCAGCAATCGATGACTACCCATGATAGCTCGTACCCCGCGGCAGCTGGGAGAACCATGGTAGGCAGAGCTCGCCGACTGAGTTGACATAGGCTTTGAAGATCGTCCCCAGCCACTTCTTGGCGCCGCGAATCAGCCCCAGCCTTTTCACGAGTCACGACCCGTTTGGCGACGTTTCGCGCGAGCTCGTTGTTCCGCGGTGGACCTCGAACACGATGTACGCGCACCAGTAGTCGGCCAGCTTGTACTTGGCGACAACCTTGGCTTTGGCGGCCCGATCTCTTTGGTGGCATCGGCGGTACTCGTTTTTTGGCTGCATCCATCGCTGCCGTGTTCCATCTCCATCTCCATGTCGATCCACGCCCTGTAGATGGGCGCGTAGTCCTTGACGCAGGAAAGGACGGGGCGGAGCAGCAGGTGCGCCTCCTCCATCCATCCTACGCATATCCCGCGCCATGTGGCACCGCCTCGCCGTTCAGTCCACGCTGGAGATCTTTCTTTTTCCCTTCGCCAGTACTTGATAGAACATAAGGATAGAAGGTTTGACGGTCAAAATTGTTTGGTGCTCGACATCAGACAATCATATCGTGCAACCTCCCAAATTAGTTTTTTTTTTTGCGAAATACAGTACAAAAGCATACACTCATATACATATGCACACACTCACCCATATAAACGCGCACACACACCCTACCTCTATGAGCGCCTACGACAGACTGAGCCAGCGGTCGAGTCTTGAGATAGACGAAGTCACCACAGACACCTCGCTGTCGATGAAAATGTCGTCTCTCACTGAAAAATATTCCGCCTAAATGAGAAACATCATAGCGAAACCTGGGGTTTGAACTCTGGTGGGCTCGGGATATAACCACCCTCCTATATACTCCCTCTGTTCCTTAAATATAAGGCGCCTAAGCTTTTCAGAAAAATCCAAAATATAAGGTGTATTATGATTTATGGACAATTTTAGGCATCAAAAAAGGGTCACAATCTAGAACGAAGTAGTTTGACGAACTGTTTTCAAGTTGTGACTAATAAGAACTACTTTCTCTTAATTTTTATTCAAGAGAAAATTGTCCACCGCATGTAAAATACTGGCATCTTAATATCCGTGCCAAAATCTTAGGCGCCTTATATTATATTAAGAAACGGAGGGAGTATATCTTATTACCACATGCAGGTTTTTCGCCCATATTAAGTTCTTATTGGTAAAACAGCGTGTTGTAGAAATCGGCTAACTTAATTCATGGCCAGGCGCACCATGACCGCCTGCCGATTCAAGCCACTTGATATTTTAAGTATGTATTGACTCTGTTATGACCCATGGAACTTCCAGACACCATTCTATAGAGATTACAAAATTCATGAGTGGGTTAAAACATAAACCCATTACTTTTTAGTTTGATTCTTGGAATATTCATACTTCGATGAATCTATGCAAGAACTATCAAACTAAAGGCATTCAAATAGTATCTTTAAAAAATGACCTTCCTAATCAGCAACCACCATTGTGAACTGAACTCACATGAAGAGAAACCCAACATAAGAAGTGTTTATCTAGCTATACTTGGTTTTCATCACAAAAAATATAAATAACTATGCTTGAATGAAACCTCAAGAAAGGTAAGACTAATCACTAATGGAAAGGAAGATTACCCTACAATAATACTGATTTATCCAAATAAAGGCATTCGCATAGTTGTCTCAGAGCAATGACCTTCCTAATCAACAACCATCATTGTGCAGATAACCTTTGGATATAAGTATCTTACGTAGAATAAAGTAACTTAGAAATTATGGAGCATACTGAGACACTTCATGCCAGTTATAGCTTCTTCTTAGCAACACTACCAACTTATGCAAACAAACTTTTCATTATTCTTCCATGGATGTACAAATATGAACCTATTTTGTCAGACAAATCAGAATAGACGATTTACTAAATACAAATTCCTAAATTGTAAACCAACCACAGATAGTCCAGGTTATAGTGTAGAAACAAGAGTAATCAATAGAGCATGCTCATTTTAATTTTACTAAAATCCAGTTCAAGAGCTTTGCTAGCCTAAAAGTTCAGAACTTCAGATCAGAAAACTTTTGAGCTGCCTATGTGTTGATGATCAATTTGCAAGAGAGCAGATTGTGTGTCGAGTCCTTCACGTCCATGCTAGTCAATCAATCAAATGCCTAGTAAAATTCGCAATAGACAGTCAATATACAATGAATCGTTCAGATTTCAATCATACTTACACGTGAGAGGGAGTAAGTTCAGTCATAATCTCACGCATTAATCTTGTAGCATCATTCCAGTAGGCTATGTGAATTTGCAAGCACGGTTAGCCAAAAAAAAATGCACATATTCCAGAAACTCACTATACATGATATATATAGAAGAAACATCTTACTCCATAACTGTAATGCGACGTCGATCTATCCGAAAGAATAAAGATGATGGTCGAGCTTGGCCGCTGATTGCCGCTCACGGAGGTAGCTTTTCTCATGCATATTGCGCTGGTGTTACACAATCAATTGGATGATCCTCACGATGTAGCCTGGCGGCCGGACCACTCGCCTCCGGGAGATCGCCACGGGATATTGCGAAACACAGTCGGATTACTTGCCCTAGCAGATCGGGATGGACAGGTAGAGAGAAGTCAGGCTCCATCACGTCAGCTCGCCGCGTGGGATGGTAATGAGCAGCGGACTTCATCGAACGTTTCCTACTGGGTCATTGGTTAATCGTATGGATGAAATTACGGCTGTTCGCGGCCTTGCCTCGTGAGGATTGGGATTTGGGGCGTCGTTATAGCGCTGCCACATCTAAGAGGTTGCCGGCATCGCGGACGTCATGCTCGCCGCTCGCGTTCTCCTGCAAAATAGAGTGAGATGTGCGGCGTGGGGCTCATGTGGCCGTGGGAGCGGACGTAGGGTCTGTTTGGGCTGCAGATTTTGAAAAGCGGCTGTAGCTGTTGAGGTGTGAAAAAATAGCTGTGAGAATAAGTGCTTATTTGAAGCGGAACAAAAAACTAATAGAAGACGTGGAGGACCCTGGCTTTGTTTGGGTGGTCCATAAAGGTTTCGACACTGTGATCAAGGACAAGGATAGCATTGCAGCGTTTTCGACAGGAGGCAAGAGCATGGATGTAGCTAGAGTTTTCGTTGCCCTTAAGAGCGAAACGGATCTTTACCCTAGTTTTTCAGTATACCCGTCTTTACTTGATAGAAAAATGGAGGGCCTCGGAGGTAAGGGTATGCGAGTGGTTTTTAAGGGGAGAGAAGGCGCAAACTTCCTCAATGAAATCAAGGACCCTGTGAGAGTCAGACAAGACGAGCCCCCTCCATCTTGGGATCTAGTTCCCGATCTTTTTTTGGAAGGTTCAATTTTAGATGTCATGTTCATTTTTTTGTGTTACAAAATGAAGCTAGTTATTGATTCATGGGATATTAGAGTACCACCCACACTATTTGTTTTTTGTCTTTACTGGTTGATCTCACTTATGACAAATATTGTGATAAGTATAACTGAAACAGTTGTCTTCAGCTTTGCAATGGATATGAGCATTAGAAGTACTATTAGGAAGAGGAGGGAGGAGGACGATGATGATCTTATGCTAGTAATTCTCCTGCTCTACATCATTTGGGTTATCTTGGAGGAGTGCAAAGCCAGCCACGGCATAGATCAATTCTAACCGGGGAGGAAAAAGTTAGGGAGTTGCTTGAAGGCCATGTTAAGAATTGCACATTCAGAATGGAACCTTATATCTTGAAAGCCTTGGCCAATTATCGTAGAAGGGAAAAAATGATACATGTGAAGCTCTTGTGTTTCAGTCCAATTCGGATCCCTTTTTTAATCATTTTGTGTCTTACAGTGTTAGAAAAATACTATCATGTGTTTTTCCATCATGGCCTTTGATGTAGTTTGTTTGCCTGATCTTTCACCGCAAGAACCACCGAGATAACTATTCTCCCAACCACGTGGCAATCCACGCAACCTGAAGAACTTGGATAGATTTTAGGCGAGTAACATGAAGATAAACAACACGCCTCACGCCAAGCTCGACAACCCTTGACAGATTCAAGGACCTTCTCGCCACGCACGATAACTCTTGACAGATTCAAGAACACTCATGCCTCTATTTATTGGATAATTAACGAACGTCCGAGACGCCGTCACGCCGGTCCCTTGGGACGGAGGCAACCTTGAACACAATGTTCTACATAATTTTCAACTCCCCTAATATTGTGACACCCCCTTTGTTTATATAGGAGACAAAGGGGTAGGGGTTGCCGAACAAATCCCTAACCGACTCGAACTCCTAACCCTAGTTGGACTCGACCTAGATACAAACCGACCCATGGCGGGTTCGGCCTTAGATTTGGCACGCAGGTCTAGTTAACACTACCTTAGACTTTTACATCTCATTTTAAATATGGCATAGCGTGTCAACCAACCAACACGATGCCGACGATGCCCTCATCAGCCTTTGTTTGTATATGGGCATTTTGTACACAGGGGCGAATTGTGTGTCTATGTATTTTGTTGTTTCAAATGACTATCAGACCTTCCGTTATCTTTTTTTTTTACTTATTCGTTGCTTCTAAATTGTTGTTTTTATTTTCTTATTTTTCAATTGGTGTGTAACTTGACTTGTTTTTATTGCATGCTAAACTTGTTTCATGAGTGTTTCTCAAATCTCATGATCTAGTAATAGGACATGACTAGCGCTCAACTAACAGAAAATAAGTTAAATCTCATTTGCTCTTGTAGCTGGCGGATCCAAAATGAGTTAAGATTCATGCGCTATTATTCTCTATATACAAGAGTTCCTCTGATTGTTTTTGTATTTGTGCTTGGACACGAGACGAGTGCAAAGCAGTCCGTCCGCGCATGGGCTTCTTCCTTAAAGAAATGCATTAACATGTTTTTTTTACGGCATTTTGTTTTGTTCGTTGCGAGTGGGATGGGGCTTGCCGGGGAGAGAGCAGTTGAGAGGAGGAGTAAAATGCATGCAAGGTCCTCGAACTTGTTGATTATGTTCAAAACAGTCCTTGAACTTAGAAAATGATCTTATACGGAGCAATGGATAGGTTGAGAGAAGCTTTTATTTCGTAATTTCTAAATATTTATTTTTCTTTATTTGTATACATATTCTTTTTTTTCTCAATTTATTCTTTTCTTGTTTTCCTACCGAGTCTATATATTGTAATTGGAGTCTACATTTTTCTTGTCTCAATCAGTGTACATCTTTGATTTCGCTTAAAAAATCAGGATCAACATTGAAAAATGTGCATGTATTTGGAAAAATACAAGTTTTATGTTTTTGAAAAACAAAAATAACGGAAAATCTTCATGAGGGTTAAAAATGTCAAAAGATTAAAAACATTATACGGGAGTTGAAAAATATATCCACGCTGGTTCCAATAATGTTAAAGGGCTTGGGAAAATGGTCCACATGCATTGGAGAAATGTTTACCGACCTAAAAGATATTTCACACAGGTTTAAAAAATGTTAATGCGGTTGAAAATATATGATTTATGTATTCGAAGAAATATCCACTGTTATAGAAAAAGGTTCATGGGGTTCAAAAATATGTTCCCTATCGATAAAAAATATGAATTTGGAAAAATTTGTTTACGTTTATGAATCATGTTCACATCCATGGTTTTTAACGCGGTAAGGCGTCCTAAGGCGCGAGGGTGGGGGCGTCTTAGCGCCTAAGGCGGTCGTTTTTCTAAGGCGGAGGGGGCGCCTTGACACCTAAGCGTTGCCTAAGCGGCGTCGTTCGAACGCCTTAAAAACCATGTTCACATCTTCAGAAAAATCTTCAAGGGGTTAGAAAATGTCAACTTGTTAAAAATAGATGTTTGTGGAGTTCAAATATATGTTCACACTGGTGGCATAAAATGTTCATGGGTTTGGAAAAGGTCCACGTGTTTTAAAGAAATGTTTTACAAGGTCCATAAATATGTTCACTTGTTTTAAAAAATAAAATAAAAAAAAAGATCCGAGGGCACTAGCACCCAGGACATCTTAATTAAGGTAGAGCCACCCGGGTGAGAAACTCCACAAATTCGCTCCCGACGGGATTCGAACCGTAGAGGCTGGGCTGCGCCACTGCGCCCCTTGCCACTAGGCCACTGCCTAGTTCTCACTTGTTTAAAAAAAATACTCATGGGTAAGAAAAAAGTTACGTTTATGTATTCGATAAAAGACCATGTATTTGAGAAAAATGTTCACTAAATCAAAAAAAGCCTATGTTTTTGTAAAACAGTTTTAAAAGCCAAAAGAACAAAAATAAACTATTTTAAAAATAGTAGTAACTTTGATCATAGATTAACTTTGTATCTGAAGTAGTATATACCTGCAATTGACATGTCTTATTCGTTATTATACCATACCATCTGTCTTATTCGTGCGATCAGTCAGCCTTTTCTTTTTATTTTGTGGAATGTCATCGTGATTTTTTTTAGCATTTTTTTATGCCATCGTGAACTGCAGCCACGCCAAGCTGTAGCTTAAAATGGGCCAGCCCATATTAGGCCGCAGGCCCGACCAGCGAATTTAACCCTAACGAGGCCCTACCAGATCCCATCCTAGCGCTTCGTGTCTCTCTCAGAGATCTGCTCGTCGCCGCCGCCGCCCCCGCTCTCTGCGTCCAGTGAGCCTCGTCGTGATCCGGTCATGGCGCCCCCGCCTGGTGTCGTTAGCATCTGCGCGAGTGCGACGGTGGTCGCGACGGCGGTCATCACCGTGAAAACGGCGGTGAATACTGTCAAGGACGCAGCAATGACCACTTTCTCAAGCAGTGCGACAAGTGCGGCGCGAGGCTCAAGGAGGAAGACATGCCCGGGCATCAGGAGAAGCACACGTGCGTTCCTCTTTTGATCGAATGTTGTCCCGAGTTTCGATCTCACCTTTGCTTCCCCTGCAGGAAAGAAGAGAAAGAGAAGGAGGATCTGGAGCACAACCTAAAAGTGACTCAACTGCAAATGGAGGCCCTGAAGGTCGAGATGCAGCAACACAAGCTCGCGCTGCAGAAGGAAGCGCAGAAGCACAGGCAGGAGCTGGCCGCGATGGAGGCGCTCTGGGAGTCTACTTGCGATGTGTGCAAATCGTGTGTCCATGTGAAAGACAAGAAAGCCCACGCCAACATCCATAGGTACGAGTTTCTCATAGAAGGTTTCTTCACTTTGACCCTGGACCCCCGGAGATGGACAACCCTAAGGATGTTTACTCTACAGAATTTTCTTTGCTCTGCAGCCCACCTGAAATGCATCAACTCACCCAAATTGTCTTTGCTCTGCAGCCCACCTGAAATGCATTAACTCGACCAAATTTTCTTAGCTCTGCAGCCACCTGAAATGCATGAACTCACCCGAATTCTCTTTTGCAGGCAGGCTGTTGCAGACCACGGCCGCCACGAGGGGGAGATATCAAACATGCGCCAAGATCAGAACGGAAAGAGAGCAACAAAGCGAAAGGGAAAGTGAATCAGGTAACACACACCATAATGCTGTCTCTGCTTGAAAACATGTATTGCCGTTTAGTTTGGCAACATAGCTCAAAGTGCAGTAGAGCAGCACGTATACGGGGACGGAAAGACGGGGATACGCATACAGGGATACAGGATACGCCATTTTCCAAAAACAGCCATTCGGGGATACGGCGAGTATATAAAATAAAATAAAAATATGCCATGTAATAAAGATCAAGTGAGAGAATCAATTATCTCCTTCAATTCTGGTTCATCAAGTGAAATAACTGCGCCTTGTAGCATGCCAACACCAGCAAGAGTCTCAACTCCATCTCCCCCAATGTCCCACATTCGGCTTGGCCCAGTTTGATATGCTTGAGAAGAAAGAAGGCGATGGTTATTGTGCGTGTACCACGGTTCAAAAAAGCGTAATTAAGCGGTCGCTTAAGCGCGCTTAAGCGCTGAGCGGAGGGCAACCGCTCAGGCCGCTTAAGCCGCTTAATTGCGCTTTAAGCGCTTAAGCCTTCGTTGTGTGAAAAAGCGGCAGAAAAACGCTCGCTCAGCGCTTAACGCTTTTTTGATCCTTGGCGTGTACACCAAATCCTCAGCTCGAGAAGCTTGTTTCTTGCGGCACTATGATGAAACCATACGTGCTCCAATTCCTTTCAGAGCAAGAGGACGATGCAGGTTGCCCACGTACCTTCAATGCTTAATTTTTTAATAGCCTTGTGCTGACTCCATGAGTTCCCCACCACTGCTTTGGTTCAAAATCAGCTCCATCTTCAGTAGAATCAGAATTTTCAAATGCATTCATGAAAACAGCAAAGTCAGCAAATTCCTTCTTGATGGTTTTTAAATCCTCTTGATCTGGATAGAACTTCCTAAAGCACGTGTTTCTCATTTCGGTATTTTCATGGTCGTCATTAGGGCTGATTCGGTCAGGGACTTCATTAATCCAAGCTGGACTATAGTACCTATGATGATATACAGTAAATAAAATCAGCATGCATGTTCAAGTAAAGAACTTTGGATGACAATCAGCAAGACAACAAGTATCACTCAAGAAGTTCAGAACAGATTATACCTTGGGTTTAGTGAATGAGCCAGACAATGCAAAGGGGTGTTTAGGGTTTTGACCTGTGAACATGAGAACGAATAAAATCATACAAGATACACTCTTCACCTTAACTTTCCTTCAAACCGATAGATAGGTGTTTTGACCTGTGAACATGAGAACAAATAAAATCACCAAGCTACTCAAATATAATCAGCATGCAAATGAACTGAAAAAAGCTCCAAGCAAATATTCGTTTACCTTCTCTACCATGGTATCCCACATCTCATAGATCAAATGGAGGCATGGTTTGTCCGTGTCAGCCATCCTTATCAGGGACTAAATTGGCTCGGTGAAAGAAACAATGTACTCAACATTGTCCCACCAAATATCATTGAGAATATGCTCCTTAACCCTTTGAGCTTGAGGTACATCATCTACCCTATAGGCAGCCCGATCAGGATGAACAACCATTTGAACCAGTGCCTCCTTGATTAAGAGAAACCTCTTAAGCATGATTACAACACTTGTGAATCTAGTTTCTGCAATCTGAAGGAACTTGAGCATGCTAAACTCATTGAACATAGACAACCTCATGCTATGGTTCATCCAAAGATAAGAATTTTATTTGGATCACAAATACTCTTCAATGCAAGATTGAGACTATGAATGCAAGGAGTCCAAAAGATGTTCTTGTACTTAGCTTCAATCATCAACCCAGCAGCTTTCAACTTGCAGCATTGTCGGTTACCACTTGAACCACACTGTCAACTCCAACTTCCTCAACTTGCAGCTTTGCAAATTGGTATGTTAATCTGTATTTAAACAACAAAAAGGTTACATGGACGTGATAATAAAATATTGCATTATCACTGTATTTAATACAGCCATAAAACTATTCTTAGCAGGCATCTGTATTAAAACAAACTGATTACAAATAGATGATGAAAAAAATGCCTCATTGAAAGTTAAAATGTGCTAGACACGTTTTACTAGTACTGGTTCAAACTCAAGAAGGGACTAAACTTAAAATGTGTGCTAGACACGTTTTTACTACACAGGCTACCATGGACTTGATAGGTGCACAACACAGGTTCATTTAGTGGTAAAAGCTAAAGGCTGTTCTGTACTACACAGGTTTTAGCTATCAACACAACAGCAGGTAAAGTCGAGAACCTATGACTAAATAGTAAGATCAGTGGCGTAGTATAAAGAAGACAATACTGGAGCATTATTGGATATATGGCATAATTTTAGGTCACGGTTGCATAACAAAAACTTCAGAAAATGGCTCGTTCACACAATAGTATAGCCAGAAACATAGCAGCCTTAGCTAGTGGTGTGGGAGTCAGGGTTTGTGCTGGGCAGCGGCACAACAAACGCATTTTAGCGCAAATGGGCGGCCGTACAGATGAAAGTGATTTTTCCTGAAATGCAGTGAGAGCTCTTTTTTTTTGTGGCAAAATTGCAGTGAGAGCTAGGCTGTCAAGCCCTTATACTCACTGTTATAATCTCCTTCGTTTGTATTATTGGGCTGCTTGTTTGAGAGGCTGGCAATTCTTGAGCGGACTCAAAAGACACAGATGGGGCTAATTGCAGCACGGGCCAAATCAAACATCAAAGTATATAGACACCAGAAATCTTCCCACGCCCCGGGCCATGGCCCTGTTGGCCTGGGGCCCAGCTCTGCCCCTGAGTAAGATGTTATTCAAAATTTGGTTTATATGATACAACAAACTGCAACACTGCAGGTAAAGTCGAGAACCTATGACTAAATCTGATAGTTCTTATAGGAGACTAGCAAATAGTAAAAAAAATTGACTACCATGACACTCGCAAAAGAATGTCACAGATCTGCTTTGCCACAAGGGTAAATTGACCATGAGCACATGAGGTATCCAGTATCGACATGACAAATAGTAACAATACGGAACAATGAAATGATGGTGGGCATGGGTAATCTATACTTGTTTGATTGAGACTGGGACCTTGAGATGTTGGGTTCAGTATAGACGACCTTAGTATGTTTCTGGTAATTTCTGTCATTTGACTTGATGCTGGGGGTATAGGCACAATAGTTTGTGGTCATCAATGCAGTTCATCTTTTTCACTAATTCAGCAACCATGGGTTCAACACCAGCATGCTGCACATTATAGACATGGTAGTTTACCATTGCTTCAACAAATTGGTTTCATTGCTTTATGTTTTCGCCTTGAATATGTTTTTTCACCTAACAGATTAAATGTTTATATTAGTGTGTGGTTTTTAACTTTCTTACACGTTATCTTTCGTGCTTGCAGGTTAAACGTGATAGTCAAACTTCTGTAATCCTAGACAGTGGAGACGGATAGGTGATATTGTAGCTTCCCAGCCGTTGATGGACATGATTCTACTTCTTTCATTTTGGATCTTTAAACCTTTGTAGGCCTAGATGGTGGATTATTGGCTTAATAATATGTCGTGGACTACTGGCTTAGTGAATCAATGGCTTATAACTATGCGGTGGTACATGTGGTGGATTACTGTTTAGTCAGTTTTATTGAGGCAAATAAATTCCGCACATTTACGAGCTGATGTTATCCTTTGATATTTTCACTTATTTCAGTTTGTTTTGTTTGAATTTGGCTGCTAATCGGAATGATAATAGTAGGCCCTCTAAAATACTCTCTTTGTTGAATAATATAAGTGCATTGTATCTATCCATGAAAATAAGCTAGACAATAAACAAAATGACGCAATTAACTTGAAAACATGCGTCACACTCCTCAAGGCAGAATCTGACGCATATTGTGGTGCAGTCTGCTCTAGGGAGGGTGGATATGGGATGTTTAATTTCTTTACATGTAAAATAAAATGGGCAAGAAAGAATACATAGGATAGATTAGCAGAGATGAAAATGGCCAAGAGACATGACTATACTAACTGTCATTCAGCATGCACAGTATGTGAATGCTGATTTGAAAGTAGTACTGGAGTGTGAATAGGAATGTGAAGTAACGCCCACGTGTTTGGGCATGAGTACCAACAACTACCATAAAATAGCAATAAAAGCGAAAACGAAGGTCGAATTGGCTTGAAAAAACAAGAAAAGCTCACAAGGCACCAATAATTAATCACCTGCTGATTCATAGGCGAAATCAGGTCTGCCGCATAGCATGCTTGTAGGAGAGATGGGACAAACCTACAACACCTTAAACAACAACAAAAAAAGTTAGCAACGAAATCGACATGACAAGACAATACTTGCAAGCAACGCAGATATATAAGACACGGTATGCTGACAGCCCCGCCCGAACATGAACATGTACGTCCACCCCGCAAAAAAAACATGAACATGTCCATCACAGCACGGGCTTGAGCGTCCCTAATGTGATGTGATGTGATGTGGTGTGAGAGTAAAGATAAAATAAATTATTTTCCACCTATGCTAAAGGATGGGTGAAAAAAGACTATTTATAAAATAAAGTGTATTATTTTTTTAGGGTCAAACTTGACATTTTTTTACCAAGATCATATAAAACATTATGAACAGTTGGAAGTAAGAAAATGAAATATGAAAATAGAGTTTATGCTGAATTTAATGATACTGAATTCATATTAAAAATACTAATAATACTTTTTTAAACATGGTCCAAGATCCTCTCCTTTGACTTTTTAAATAATGGGAGGGGGTATATTTTCTTCATATATTACTCGCATCACATCTAAAGATTAATAAGAAATAGATGGTGCTGATCAGCTTCAGTAAATGGTAAAAGGAATTGATACGTAAAACTATGAAATACGAACTCACATATATATCCACCAAATGGATAAGTGTTAGTACCAGCATTCTCGGACCGTAAAGAACTTTGACTTGGACAACCTTTTAACTTGAATTATTTTACAAGAGAGGGAGGAAGATTAAAAAAATTAGTTGGCTCTATCTACATCTCTTATCCCCTAGCACCATTTGTAGGAGATAGGCATGGAAATTTATCAACTCAAAGTTGTGAAACAAATGTACGGCAGACTCACCAGGAACCATGAGTTAGTCATCTACTCATAAGTTCTCGCACAACACAGAGCTTCAGAATGCATGACAAAATTAGCACGCGGCCTCGCGCGAGCAATTTCGTTCACATCAGTGTTGCGTGCCTACACGCCTGAACAAGAAAACATAGTAAGATCATATCAGAAGGATTCAGATGTACATAAACGTATGATAAATATTTTTAAAAAAAACTATAGTGCTCAGCATGAGACACGTAGCACCAAGAAACAGACCAAGCTATCTACACCCAGCTCTACTCATTCAGAAGAAATCGTGCACGGCGTGGTAGCACCGTCTCGGCCGGGACCACAGGAAATATAACGAGTCAAGCTTATGCTCCATCTACCCAAAGACTGCTACACTGGCCCACCATACCATACGAGCACAGGCAAACACACTCCATATGCGTCCCTAGATTATCATCGCGTAGTACAAAATCTATTTAAGAGATTAGAAACACTTTTTTAGAGGAAAAAACAGGTAGACTTAATGCTTACTTTAGGATTGGGCATACGACATTCTTCCCTCTACATAAATTATCTTTGGCTATTAAATTTAATCTATTTAACCAGCTCTCTGAGCTAACCTCACAACTCACAAGTGAAGGTTTTGATTCAACGAATTGACAAATATATAAAATGTTTGTCTGATTGTATGTTTGTGTCAAAAGAAATTAAAAAACACAAGAATTTTAATACAATCACAAAATTAATAAAAATCCAAATCAAAGAAAGGACATGTATGAATAAGATTTATTTAGCCACCAAAGACATCAATCGCATAACTTGTGTCTAAGAAACTCTAAAAGAAGAAGGCTAGGGTGATTTCAAATGTCTATGATATATTAGATTTAGATAAAAGGAAATTCTTTTTCATTTTACGTGTGATCCATTAATGATCCAAACAGATGATCAGTGTCACAAAGAAAAATTTAGCATGTATCATTCCATTCCTTTACACAAATACTACCCTATAGCCTCTCTCTAGAGTTTAGACAATGTGCATCTTTAGGCACTCGACTTAGAAGCTAAAATTAAACTCATGGAATATTCGCTCTGTTTCCAATTCAAAGCTTCTTTATCAATTGCTTAGCACCACCTATAAATGCTAAACATGTTAAAACTTATCAAATGAACTAAAGATCGATACACATAAACTACTCAATTAATTGATTCAGGTTACATCATTGAGTACTAATGTATACGTTGACGATAAATTTTCTGATTTTAGCACCTACCCTCATAACACTTACCACTGGGACTAGACGATTTGGAAAGAAGTAACCTTCGTCCATACTAGAGAATGTGAGGTTAATTAAGTGCTAAAATCAAAAAACTTAGCAATACCGCAAAGCTAAGAAAAAAAATTGAACTGTGTTATTACTATTTAGCACTAGTGATGTGTTATCATGCTAATCACGGAGGCTCTCCGGGGAAAACCCATCTTAATTACTTATATCAATAATAACCTCCCAAACTCCTACAAATTACTTATGAATCGCTCCTACCGTGTATAGTATCTTTATACTCCATCTTCCTCTCTTCTCTACAATTTCACTCAAGAGTCTGCCATCAAGCACCGGTTGTATTCTTGTGCTGCCCTCCATGTATATCTTCCCAGCAAGTAAAAAATATATATGATGAAAACGCCGGAGATGCTCTGACAGGCGTGATGCGACATAGGTGGCGAGACGTGTTGTTTAAATGAGACAACATCATTATGTTAAAGTGTATCACAAGATAAAACACAAACATCAACTGTTATACTAATGGAACCCTGTACCTGCAAGGCAAAAACGAAGAAATATTTGCGAGGGTTCGTGAGGCGCTGGCAAAAAAATAGAGAGAGAGAGAGACAGAGGTTCGTTTGTCGTATTTACTGCTACTAGAAAACAAACAAAAACAAACAGAAGAGTACTCACCGTCACCGAGCAGGCCAGCCAACTCTCCAAGAACTCTACCGGCCGCCCGATATGCATCTTGACCGGTGCTGCTGGAGCTCCGCGCGGTCGATGCCGTCGGGCTCTCCGTGCTCTGCCGCGATGTCAGGACTGAAGACCAATTCAGGTGATGTTATCAACAGCAACTCAAGTTCAGTTATCCAACGGTCCAGCTTAGCTTACTAGCAGTCTTGCAGATCCAACGGTTCACATTGTAATAGCTAGTTAAGCTCTGTTTAGCGCCTAAATGCGTGATTAATGTAATAACTGGGATTAAGCGTGGCTCCTCAGGGGACTCTATATAACCTGGGAGAGTGGGTGGTTGGGTGGCACGCGAATACAAACCCTAAATTCCAGTTCTTGCCTTTCTTCCAAGTTCTTTCTTTCCTTCAATTTGCCAATTTACCTGCCAATTCTACCAATTATTCCTGTTATTTCCTCTCTGAGCTGCATAACTTATCCTATCTCAGGCTGAGACCCTGACAGTTGGTATCGAGAGCCAAGTTCCTGCGACCAAAAATTTTCGCCCCGGGTTATCTGGTCATCTTGATCCAGAGGTAAAATTCCCGACGCGAATTAGGCAGATCCATGAGTGGAGCGTCATCTGGAGCAAGATCTGCCATGAATTCGGTGTCTATCATCCGTACGCGCTCTCAAGAACGGCTCGAGCAAGCCACGGAAGACGCAGCCGTGCTAGCAGCCGCCCAGGCTCAAGCTAACGCACTGGAAGAAATCCAAGGTCGCCTTCCTCAAGAAGTCCTCAGCTTGCAGCGACGATTGGATCTACAGCAGTCATCCATGGATGCGATCCAGGGGAACCTCTCGTCACTCACGGAGATGATGCAGCAGTTGAGCACTAATCTCGGCCACCCGCCCGAGCAAGCTTCAGTGACTGCGTCGGCCGCGCCGACAACAGCGACGGCGGCGACACCACCGCCCTATCAACCGAATCTGAGCCCGATTCCGGAAGTTTCTACACCGATGCCTTCTTCAACACCTCCGGCAGCTCGACCACTCCAGTTTGGTAACTTATCTCCTGCTCAATCACCCCATCCTGATTTTCGTTCGACTGCACAATTGAACAATATGTCATTTGCGCCGGCAAAGTCAGTTCCTTTTGCATCTGGTAGTTCGTCCGCTCCCCAAATTCACCATACGCAGCAGTATACTACACCGCAAACTCAACCACAATACTACCAACCTGTCAATTCACAACCACCTCAATTCCACCAGCCATATTACCAGCAAAATCCCTACCTTTACCCACCTTTACCCCAAATTTACCCACCCAATCCCTACCATGCCAATTATCAGTATTTTCCCACACAACCAGCACCTTACTACCCTCCATACCCACCTCACACTCAAACTATCCAGCCCACATATGCTTCGACACAACCCACACTTCCTCCATTTCCCCACAACAACGCATTCCCTACAGCTTCACCCGTCCAGCCACCTGCCACTTCAGTTTCCACACACCTGAAAGAGAACCAAAATTCCAACACCCATCAGGAACCATATATACGTACTCCATCTATTGAGTTGCCTCTGTTCCATGGCTCAAACACCCTTGGCTGGATAGAAGAATGTGAGAGTATCTTCATCTTAGCAGGCATTCATGATGACAGCAAAATTAAGTGGGCCAATGCACATATTCGTGGAAAAGCAAAAACTTGGTTGACTAGTTGCAGCATAAACATGGAAACCATGAGCTGGGCACAATTTTGTGAGCTGCTTTGTGACAGATTTCCTAGTCCGGGAGAACATGAATCAATGGAAAAATTCCAGCATCTGCAGCAGACCACGACAGTGGATCATTACATCAACAACTTTGAAGAGTATATGATCCAGATGAAGCATGATCATCCTTACCTGACAGAAAATTTCTTCTTGCTACGCTTTGTGAGTGGCCTCAAAGATTCAGTCAAGCATACTGTCAAAAGTCATGAGCCTGCGACCCTGAGACGTGCCTATTGGCATGCTCGCCAACAAGAAGCAGCTTACCTATCAATGGTCAGGAAACCACAAACACAAGCTGCATCAGCTAGACACCCTCCTGCCAATACCCAAGCTGCACCAGCTAGACACCCTCCTGCCAATGTAAACAGAAATGCAGGCCCTAACAGAGAACGTCCTCGTGAAAGGAAGTGTTGGTATTGTCCTGAGCAGTGGGCAGTCGGACATAAATGCGATGGTATGAGAAACATGTTGCACATTATCAATATGCAGGGCCATAGTGATGATGAAGCAAATGAACCTCCACAACCTGAGGCTTTTCTGGATGCTGAAAACAACTTACCACCGCCAGAACCTGATCAACAGCCAGTAGCAAATGCCAATAATGCTCAAGCCCCAAATGCACTTCTTCACCACATTTCTGCAGAAGCATTGCTGGGTATTCCAGGCGCAACAACATTGTCAGTCACAGTCCAGCTCGGAAGGTACAAGGCAATAGCCCTCATAGATACAGGCAGCACCAAAACCTTCTTAGACACTGTATTCGTCAAAAAGGCCCAGTTACCTGTTACACAAACCGCAGCACAAAAAGTTCTAGTAGCCGGTGGCGGTGAGCTCATTTCGGAAGGACACATACCAAATTGTGCATTTACAATACAAAACACACCTTTTGAACATGACTGCAAACTCCTGCCACTCCGAGGTTATGATATGGTCATAGGAGCTGACTGGCTAGCCAAGCACTCTCCTAATTTCACAGATTGGGAAAAGCACAGCATATCTATCACTGTCAATGGAGAATGGTGCACTCTATCTGATACTCGACCCGAACCAAAGGACAACACAATTTCTGCACAAGCTTGTGCTAAATTACTGCGTCAAGGCGCTAAAGCTTTCCTAATCCAGATACCTGCTCAAACCAGTCCCACAGACCAACAGCAAGACTCTGCTCCTGTTCCTCCCTTGGTTGCTGAGTTGCTAGATCAATACCAAGATGTATTTGCAGAACCAGTGGGGTTACCTCCAGAGAGAAGTTGTGATCACTCAATACCCTTGCAAGAAGGATCACACCCACCAAATGTGAGACCATATCGGATGCCACATAAACAGAAAAACATTGTGGAGGAACTTGTCAAGAAAATGTTGGCAAATTCTGAAATCAGACCCAGCAGTAGCCCATATTCCTCACCTGCTATTCTAGTCATGAAAAAAGACAGAAGCTGGAGACTGTGTGTCGATTACAGGCAACTGAACGCTTTGACCATTAAAAACAAGTACCCCATACCAGTGATTGAAGATTTGCTGGATGAACTCCAAGGAGCAGTAATATTCTCAAAACTTGATTTACGATCAGGTTACCATCAGATCCGCATGAAGACAGAAGATGTGCCTAAGACAGCTTTCACAACACACCTAGGTCATTACGAATACCTAGTCATGCCGTTTGGTCTAACCAACGCGCCTGCTACATTTCAGCAATTGATGAACAACACCTTCGCAGCTCATCTCAGGAAGTTCGTGTTAGTCTTCTTCGACGACATACTGATCTACAGCAGAACACCAGAACTACACAAGCAACATCTGTCCATTGTCCTGAAACTGCTCAGAGATCAAATCTTGAAAGCAAAACTTTCAAAGTGCACATTTGCGGCCCCATCTGTTGAGTATCTTGGGCATGTGATCTCGGCACAGGGAGTCGCAACCGATCCCTCCAAGATAAAAGAAATAGTTAATTGGCCAACTCCTACCAATGTCAGAAAGCTGAGACGAATCCTTGGCTTGGCAGGATATTACAAAAGGTTTATTGAGGGGTATGCCTCAATTTGTCGACCTCTTCATGATGCCCTGAAAAAGGATGCCTTTGTGTGGGAAGCTCCGCAACAAGAAGCTTTTGTCAAACTGAAAACTGCTATGACTACACCACCTGTCTTGATATTACCCAATTTTGAGAAACCATTCACCTTGGAAACTGATGCGTCTGGCACAGGCCTCGGTGCAGTATTGATGCAGCAAGGTCGACCAATAGCATACTTCAGCCAGTCTTTGGGCAAACAGGCAGCTGTACTGTCAGTCTATGAAAAAGAAGCATTAGCAATGCTGGCATCCCTAAGGAAATGGCGTCATTACCTGCTTGGTAACAAGCTGGTCATCAAAACAGACCAACGTAGTCTCAAGTACCTCACAAGCCAACGTCTCCTTGAAGGCATACAACATAAACTGATGATGAAGTTGTTAGAATTCGATTACTCCATCGAGTATAAGCAGGGTAAGGAAAACATTGCAGCAGATGCACTTTCCAGGAAGCATCAAGATGCAGATCAGGAAGAATGCTTGGCAATTTCCGCAGCAGTACCTCTGTGGATGGCAGATGTGACTGAGAGCTACATCAATGATCCCAAATGCATCCAACTGCTCCAAGAACTGGCAATTAACCCTGATTGTCACCCAAATTACACACTATCTTCTGGCATTCTCCGTTATAAAAACAGAATAGTAATTGGAGAGGGAAATGACCTCAAGGACAAGCTTTTTGAAGCATTCCATGGGTCAGCTTTTGGTGGGCATTCAGGAGGCAGAGTAACACATCATCGACTGAAGCAAGTCTTCTACTGGCCTAATCTCAAGCAATTCATAACTGCAAAAGTTGCCATCTGCCCAGTTTGCCAAATATCAAAAACAGAACGAGTGCAATACCCTGGCCTGCTCAAACCTCTCAACATTCCGGAACAGAAGTGGACTGAGATAAGCATGGATTTTGTGGAAGGGCTTCCCAAATCGCGAGGCAAGGATGTCATCTTAGTTGTGGTTGATAGATTGACAAAATATGCTCATTTCCTTGCCCTATCTCACCCATTCACAGCTCACCAGGTCTCTGAATTATTCATGGATAACATTTTCAAGTTGCATGGACCTCCCAAAATCATTGTGAGTGATCGAGACCGGATCTTTACATCAAAGATATGGCAAGACATCTTCGCCTCTTTGAAGGTGGAACTGCATTACAGTTCAGCCTATCACCCGGAGTCCGACGGACAAACGGAAAGAGTTAACCAGTGCTTAGAGCAGTATTTGAGAACCATGGCGTTTGCTGAACCAAAGAAATGGTCTCAATGGCTTCCTGCAGCAGAGTGGTGGTATAACACATCATACCACTCTTCTATCAAGCTTTCACCATTTGAAGCACTTTATGGGTATGCACCGCCTCAAATCAATGAGATAGCAGTACCTTGCAATGTCTCTCCTGAAGCACAAGTCACCTTACAAGAAAAGGAAAGAATTCTGAAAACTCTGCAACACAACTTGAAGCAAGCACAACAACGCCAGAAGAAATATGCAGATCTCAAGAGAACAGAAAGGGAGTTTGCCCTTGATG
Source organism: Poa pratensis (assembly GCA_947311845.1). NCBI lineage: Eukaryota > Viridiplantae > Streptophyta > Magnoliopsida > Poales > Poaceae > Poa > Poa pratensis. The sequence continues at coordinate 43,183,536 of CAMZMU010000076.1, read as the reverse complement.
ATCTTGTATACCTGAAAATGCAACCTTACAGGGAAACAGCCCTGGGCCTCAGGAACTCTCTTAAGCTCTCATCAAAGTATTATGGACCATTCCGTATTCTTCAGCGCATTGGTCCGGTAGCTTACAAGCTTCAGCTACCTGAAGGTACGAAATTACACCCTGTCTTCCATGTGAACCAACTCAAAAAACATCTGGGTCCGCGGGCAGTTCCAAATGCAAGGCTCCCGATGCTTACTCCTGATGGCAAAGTCAAAACATACCCAACAGCTGTTCTTCAGTATCGCCAAGTTCCACGAAGTGCTGGTGACTTCGATATTCCTGTACCTCAATGGTTGATTCAGTGGGAAGGTTTCAATCCTGACGAAGCTACATGGGAAGACGTCTCCTTCATCAGATCAACTTTTCCTGCTTTCCAGCCATGATGTCTGGTTTCGGCGGGGGAGTACTGTCAGGACTGAAGACCAATTCAGGTGATGTTATCAACAGCAACTCAAGTTCAGTTATCCAACGGTCCAGCTTAGCTTACTAGCAGTCTTGCAGATCCAACGGTTCACATTGTAATAGCTAGTTAAGCTCTGTTTAGCGCCTAAATGCGTGATTAATGTAATAACTGGGATTAAGCGTGGCTCCTCAGGGGACTCTATATAACCTGGGAGAGTGGGTGGTTGGGTGGCACGCGAATACAAACCCTAAATTCCAGTTCTTGCCTTTCTTCCAAGTTCTTTCTTTCCTTCAATTTGCCAATTTACCTGCCAATTCTACCAATTATTCCTGTTATTTCCTCTCTGAGCTGCATAACTTATCCTATCTCAGGCTGAGACCCTGACACGCGAGCCCTGTCGAGCTCGCCACGGTGGACGGCGTCTGGACTACACGTGCTAAGCGGCCGCGGTACGGTCGCGTGTAACGCCGCTGCGGGTTCCGTCGAGTTTGGCACGGTCCACCGTCCACGCCGTCTGGGATGCACGTGCTCTGAGTCCGCGGCATGGTCGCCGGCGAACCCCGTGCTTGCCCTCGACCGACCCCAGCGCCGGTGTGCTCTCCAGTTCGAGACGGTCACGCCGGCCGCGAGGACACGGTGGCACCGTCGTTCTCACCGGTGAAGAGCTCGCCATGGTGGCGACGGTCTGACGGCGAGAGGGCCATGGTTGGACTACCGTGAGATCTGCAGGGAGGAGGTGGCGGCTAGGGTTTGGCTCTGAGATCCATCCAGAGCGAGAAGAGAATAGATACCCCAGATCTGGGGATTTGTTACGTGAGGAGGACGCGGCATCGCTCTGCAGTGCTTTCCTGTGTGCACCCAGGCAGTCACGGACAACCCCGGCTGTACGCGGGCCCTGCTTCCCATTGGGTCCCACGAAAACTAGCCGTGTCCTGCTACTCTCTGTCTGTTTACCCCGTTGGATAGGAATCCTTTGCCGACCAAAAAGAAAAAATGGCAGTGCCTCCGGATTTGACGAAAAGTAATACGTGGGTGGAGCCAGACCGACCACACGCGGTCACCTCATCTCTCCTTTTTCCTGACCGGCTCGGATTTTCATGCGGCTTTGCTTACTCTCGCTCGTGCGAGCGCTCGCACGATCCGCGTCGTCGCTGGTCTCCCGTGTCGCGGCGTCTATTCCCTTTTCGGCAAGTGAACGTTTTCCTTTTCCGTCACGGTCCCGTCGCGTCTCGCGTGCTATTCCCTTTTCTCGTTTCAAATTATTTTGAAAACGCTCCTCTGACCCCCGCTCGCCTCTATTCCCTTTTCTCATCTCGCCGAGCGGCGACGAGCGGCCGCCGGCGGCGCAAATCCGCCTCATCTCTCGGCACCCAGTTGCAGAGGAGACGGTGGCGCTTCATCTCCGTTCCATCCCGTGGAGTTTCCCCCAGTTCTAGCTCTCCCGCGTCGTGAGATTTCCCTCTCGTCGGCTCTCTCTCGACCGGTCGCCGGCGTCTAAAATCCGTCCTTATTCCCTGCATCTATCGGCACCCAGTGGCATAGGAAACGCCGACGCTTCATCTCCGTCTCTTTGGTTGGAGTTTTTCTCTTGTTCTAGCCGCACCCGCACTGTGAGATTTCTAGATCTAGGGGTTTTCTCCACCGGCGGCGGCAGTCGTCTCCTGTATTCATCTGTTCCGGTGAGTTTTCGGTTCCGATATTCATCTAATTTTTTTAGGGTTTTTGCTGTTATTGTGTCGTATATACCTCCTGTTTGATTTAGGTGCCTATTCCCTTTTCTGATGCATCGTTATCTTGTGTTTTCGCAGCTGATTGCATGCGCGGGAGTAGTATTGTTCATCATTTAGCGGCCGTTTCCAAATAGTTTCAGTTAACCAGGTGAGTTTTCAGAGGCTATCTGCATTCCCACGTTTTGCATTTGTCTATCTCACGCTTTAGTTAGTCACAGGGATCGGTAACTTGCTTTTGATTTGTAGTGGGTATTTACTTCAGATGGTTGGTAACACTTTAGATGGTTGGCCATCATAATGCATTTTTTGGGTATCATGATGTACTAGTTGATATGATGATGTACTAGTAGTTTGGGATGGTAATATGTGTTCTGTATACTTGGTAACATTTTTCTAGTTATCTGAATTTTTTCGATGGTAGTACTTTGTCTAGTTTTTCTAAGTTGTAAATTGCGCTCTAGATGTTTTTTTATAGTGTGCTTATATGAAGTCTGTATGAATCCATTAGGATTTTTGTAGTAGTACCGCACTCATGTATCCCAGCTAATGGTCTGTGTTTTTTTTTGAATTATGTATGAATCCTGTAGAATGATGCAGTAGAATCCCACTCATGTGTCTCTGCTAATGGTTTTGTGTTTTTGATGAAGTATGTATGAATCTAGTATAACTAGTAGCAGGACTTGTTTTCCAATTGTTGAATTTTTTTTCTCAAGGTGTAATTGATGTTTTTTTATTTTTGCAGGTGTTGTGCCATGGCTGGGAAACGAAAGGCTGATACTCCTGCTGGTAAACGTAAACTTGAGAATGCCCGGAGGGAGGGTCGACTACCTGTGGCGTCCGAGCGCGCACGGAACAGGGCTTCTCCGAGCGGGCTAGTGAAACTTTATCCAGACATCAATGATGCGCAGAAAGCTGCTGTTGTTACTATGGGCTTGGGTCCTATGCTCAACATCAAGTGTACTAATCTGGACAATAAATTGATCAGCTGGCTAGTTCCTACGTATGATAGGTTCTCTCGTGCTTTTGTTATACCAGGGCGTGGTAGGATAGATTTAAATGCTGAAGCTGTGTACCGAGCCATGGGTCTTCCTCGGGGCGAGATCACAGTTGTCTATCGAGTCGACAAAGACATTGAATCTCGTCTGGGACCTATTCTTTTTCCTGGTCTGCCTAGCACTCCTGAAACCACAAGTTTATTCACGATGTTGAAAAATATGAAGGAGGCTGATTTAAAGTTCAAGCAATTGTTTAGCATGTATCTTGTGGCTACTATTCTTGCTCCAACAACTAGAAATAGAGTCAGCAACAGCTGCTACCCCATCATGGTAATATTTTGTTTGTATCATATTATTCACTGCTGTAGATTTTGTTATTTTTTAGTCTGATTTTCTTGTTGGGTATAGGTAGGATTTTAACCAGTTTTTTGTGGTTGCCCTTTTTTTATTTTTGCAGGATAAAGTTGATGATGTCCGCGATATGAACCTGTGTCAGTTTGTGTGTGACAAACTACATGAGCAGTTGTCAGTTGGTAAACTATCAGCTGCCTGCCTGTTATGCATACAGGTACATTTTTTTTTGAACTTCGATATGTACATCATTAAGTTTTGTTTTTAGCTGATTTCCCTTAAATTAGTGCATCTCAAAATCCATTTTTGTGTGGCTGCCTGCTTGAACTAAAGTTTTCCCTTTTGACGCTGCAGCTATTATATGTTGATTCAGTCGACATCAGTGCACTCAACATTGTACTGCCTGAAGGTGCTTTCCTTGTCAATGTGTGGTCAACTGAACTCATCAAAATTGTCTTAGATGCGGACATGAAAAGGGATTTTTCGGGATATGGAAATTTGGAGGCAAGTACGCTATATATTTTTTTCATTTATGCATAGAGCAGCTACGTTGTCATGGCTAATTTGATTATACACACAATTAAAAATGTTGGCTATCCTTTTTCTGTTTGCCAGTATGATCTGAATTTTATAGTATTGTTTTTTGGCAGTTTTTTTACAAATCTCATATGTGTTTTGTTCGGTCTTCCTTTTGTCTGATATGCAGCTGAAGCCGCACCTTTCTATTGATCATAAGTTTTTTGGCGGTCCAGATGGGTTTGAAACCTGGATTGACGCCAATACTTCACAGCACTGTCCGAAACCGGTAATGACATTCTAGTCTTTAACATATTTTTCTCAAAAAATTATCTTTTTTTTATACCCCCATTTGTTACTTTTGCCTATGGTTTCCCATTTGCTCATTTTCATTTTTTGTTAATTCCAGCGTAAAGAGAAGGTAAAAAGATTGATTGGTGAGTTTGCATCTGGCATGACTCGTCTATTGAGCAAGTTGGTCCAGGAGTGGACAGATCTTGATGAATGCGATGCTGCTGCCGCTGAACAATCGTTTGGTAAATTCTCAAGGGACTTTGTTGTGGATGGACAACCTCCGGCTACCTCTACTCATACTCATGCTGAAGATGGGCTTTCTCCATCAAAGGTTTCTGCCAGTCCTCACCCGTCTGTCCCAATTGATCCCAACGTGGCCTCATCAAGGAGTTTGCGTGCCAGGAAGACAGTACGGAAGATACCTGTGAGTCTTACAGCTAAGGATGACATGATGAAAACTCCTACAGTCAACCGGCCTGTCGCCGCTGGCACTTGTGATGTGCCTATCATTAGCCCTCGGGTAACCCGTTCTGTGTCATCTAAAGCTGGAGTCTCGTCTGTTGGCAAAAACGGTGATGACATTGCTGAAAGTCAAGCGGAAAAATCTGACACCCCTGTGGATGATAGTGATGACGATGGAGCAGATGATGTTGATCAATTCATCATAAGAACCAGAGACCGTCAGGTTGAAGAAACATCTGATGTAGTTGGTTGCAGTACTTCAGTGCAGCAAGCTGATCCTACCAGATTTTCCATGCCAACACAAGGTTACAACGCTGCTGCACATAATGATTTGCCTTCCCCTTATCCCACTGATCAAACAACTGTGCATGAGCTTGCTCCTGATGCAGATCCAGCTCCGAAACCTATTGTTATTGTTTGTCCTGATGAACACCTAGATGTCAGAACTTCCAAAAATGAAGGGAATGAGCATGATGGTGACAAACGCGCTGAAGTTTTGGATGGATCAGCAGCTGAAAATGATGCGGGGAAGGAGCCAGAAGCAAATATCAGCGATGGTATTACTGGACGTGTGACTAAAGTGAGTGATTCAGCTACAGTTGATGTTCACGCAGCTCTGAGAGATGGTATGAAACATTATGTTGCTAAGAATAAGAAGAGGAAACTAGAATGTGCTCTCAAGAAAGACAAATCAAGCACGGCAAGCGATAACCCAAAAGCTGTTGAAACACTAGAGAGCGTGGATGCTACCAAGGTGGATAAAAAGAAGAAAACTGCTCGGAAAAGGTATAATCGATACTTTCTTTAGACATTCAGTATCATTTTTATATTTTTGTCTTCTTTTTGATCATTTAGTTATGATGATTTTATTTTTTCTTTCTATCATGTAAATTACCACTGCCCTAAACGTATGTACATGTTTTTCCTGTTGCTGCTTGTACGCAGAGTGGTCCCAGGAGTTCCAAGATCATCGCCACGTCTTCATGGTAAACACAGCGACGGTGGTGTTGTTAACACAGCCGTTAACCTGCCAGCGATATGCACCGGTGTCGAAGAAGAAGCAGCAAACAATGTGGTAATTTTTTTTTTCAAATTTGTTTATCTTTTTTCCTTTGTCTCATTGTCATTGTTTTTTCCATATGGGATCGGGGGGCTTTTCGACTGAAACCCTTTATTCTTTTTTGTTTTCACAGATTAAAGGGATTGTTTCAGACATGCTGTCTATCCCATACACAACTGCGCGCGCAGAGGGGGACAATACTGATGTAACAACGGTTGTTCATGCTGAAGGTATTCTGTCATTTTAAAAGAGCACATTGTTTTTTATGAAAGTTTGCTGAACTTGAATATCAGGGGTTATGCTTTTTTTTTGACGTGCACATTGTTTAAACTGCAGCTGGGTCCGTTGACAATGCAGACAATGTTTCGGTGAAAACCAAAGCTACAATGGCTCCTCCTAATAGCAGTGGTAAGTTTTTTAGGTTTTGATTTTTTGATTATTTTTTTATGCTGGTAATGATTGGTAGCATTTGTAACATATTGGTAACATGCTTCATAGGTTCTTTTTCTTGTAATGCAGAAAGTAAATTTCTAGTATTTATATTTTTGATCTTCTATACTATTTGTTAAATTTCTAATCTGCCGGACCTTAAAGATTTGAAGGTCACTGTATATGATTCGGTCAGCAGTGCAAACGATTGTAATATTACCAAAATTAGAATAGAACTCTGCACTTCAGTTTCTATTAGTATTTTTTTAGGTTGGTAATTCGCGCTTTTGATGCTTGGTAGCACTTTAGCTAGTTATAGGGATCGGTAATTGGTTTGCTAGATAAATGGTATTGTCATTAAGTTTTTTTTAGGTTGGTAATTCAGGGTATATATGATTGGTAACAATTCAGATAGTCCTAGGATTTGGTAACTTGCTTGATATGTTTTTGGTAATTTGTGCGATAGATGGATGGTAACTTGTTTTGATATGTCTTCGATGGTATCATCGTGTACTAGTTTTTAAGGTTGGTAATTAGTGGTATAGATGCTTGGTAACCCCATATACTAGCTTTCAGATTTTTGGTAATTCGTGTGCTAGCTGGTTTTGTAACACTTCAGTTAATCTTGGGATCGATAACTCGCTTGCTAGGTACTTGGTATCATCATATACTAGTTTTCAGCTTTGGTAATTCGTGTGCTAGATTGTTTGTAACACTTCAGTTAATCTTGGGATCGATAACTCGCTTGCTAGGTACTTGGTAGCATCATATACTATTTTTTTCAGGTTGGTAAGTCGTGCTGCTAGATGTTTGGTAACAATTCAGTTAGTCATAGGATCGGTAACTTGCTTCATATGTATCATGCACTAGTTTTTTAGTTTGGTAAATCGTGCTCTAGATGATTGGTAATACTTTAGTTTTGTTCTACGGATCGATAAGCTATCTACTATGTGCTTGGCAGCACCATATACTATTTTTTTTTAGGTTGGTAATTCATGCGCTAGACGCTTGGTAACACTCTAGGTTTTTCTAGGATCGGTAACTTGCTTGCTATGTGCTTGGTAGCATCATATACTAGGTTTCAGGGCTGGTAATTCGTGCGCTAGATGCTTGGTGATACTTCAGTTTAGTTCTACGGATCGATAACTAAACTTTGCTATGTGCTTGGTAGCATGATATACTATTTTTTTTCAGGTTGGTAATTCGTGTGATAGATGCTTGGTAACCTTCAGTTAGTACTAGGATCGGTAACTTGCTTATTAGGTACTTGGTATCAGCAAATACTAGGGTTCAGGTTGGTAATTTGTTCGTTAGATGCTTGGTAATATTTTCACTTCAGTTAATCTTGGGATCGATAACTCGCTTGCTAGGTACTTGGTAGCATCATATACTTTTTTTTCAGGTTGGTAAGTCGTGCTGCTAGATGTTTGGTAACAATTCAGTTAGTCATAGGATCGGTAACTTGCTTCATATGTATCATGCACTAGTTTTTTAGTTTGGTAAATCGTGCTCTAGATGATTGGTAATACTTCAGTTTTGTTCTACGGATCGATAAGCTATCTACTATGTGCTTGGCAGCACCATATACTATTTTTTTTTGAGGTTGGTAATTCATGCGCTAGACGCTTGGTAACACTCTAGGTTTTTCTAGGATTGGTAACTTGCTTGCTATGTGCTTGGTAGCATCATATACTAGGTTTCAGGGCTGGTAATTCGTGCGCTAGATGCTTGGTGATACTTCAGTTTAGTTCTACGGATCGATAACTAAACTTTGCTATGTGCTTGGTAGCATGATATACTATTTTTTTTCAGGTTGGTAATTCGTTTGATAGATGCTTGGTAACCTTCAGTTAGTACTAGGATCGGTAACTTGCTTATTAGGTACTTGGTATCAGCAAATACTAGGGTTCAGGTTGGTAATTTGTTCGTTAGATGCTTGGTAATATTTTCAGTTTAGTTGTACGGATTGATAACTTATCTGTTATGTGCTTGGTAGCATCATAAATTAGTTTTTAGGTTGGTAATTCATGCGCTAGACGCTTGGTAACACTTTTTAGTTTTGGTATATAGATGATTTGGTAAATAATCTGCTACCTAGTTTTTAGTTGGGCCCCTACATGTTTTTTCGCTGGTAACTAATTCAAATAATTGGTTAATTTTTGTGTAATATAGATTCATGACAACATTTTGTACTAGTTGTTATTTGTGTTCTTCTTTTTGTAGATTTGATATGTTTTTATTTATTATCATAATATGGTATGACTGATCAATTTTTTGTTTATTTTGTTTGTCATTTTTTCTCTCTCTTTTTCTCTCTACATCTCTCTCCCTGGTATCACTTGCCTCTTTTCCATCGCCCGCGCGCCCACTCCAAAATCGCATGCACACGCCCGCTTTTTGTTTTTTGAATTTTTTCATGCAGATGAGCAGTAAGGAGAATGTTATATTGCCACGATATATCTTCATATATTTATCCACTGGAGTTTTCTGGAGAAGGTCGGCTGAAGAGAATGAAGTTGTATATTGTCTGATCAGACATCTTTATCTGGAGGCCATGTCTGTGCAATACAGCTTTATCATTTTATGCCGTATTTTGCTGGTTTGCGTATGAAGACTTGAAGATATTTTGAGGACTGGAGTTTGTCAAACTATGAAGTTGTTTTCCCGCTCTCGTTCTCATGCTATATGCATGTGTAAAAACTTATGTATTTTATTAGGGGACCACTACATTTTTGTTATAAATTTTGAATTTTTTTTTCTTCATTGTCCTGTGATGTAATATATTTTTTATTCAAGTACTTTTTTCATCATTTGTTTGATGTTTGATCTTTTTTTGTGTGATCCTTTATATATTTTATGTTCTTCTTTTTTTTGGTTGGTTTTAGTTTCCATGTATTTTGTCTTTATAACCTATTCTGCTTCCTGCGTAGTCAACAAGGACGAGACTCATGTTTTGCGTGGAGAAAGAGTTGTACAGAATCTCAAAGTGAAAGGATCAGCCCCTGATGTATTGGAGAGGGATTTGCAAGATGGTATGGAACTCTTATGTTTTTCATGATCTTTATTATTATAAGGTTAATTCTACCAAATTATCTCACACAATTTTTAGCTAATTGCTTCTTCTTTTTTTGGTTAAATGTACAGATGATATACAGTTTTTATATACTACACCAGCTTTGCCAGCACAGCATTGTTTCGCTGTTCCTTCTATCACTCCAAGGACCAGGTTGAAGATGGGAAGGGTTACTAAGCCTTCTAGGTCGCTTTTACCTCCTTACAGCCAGATCGTTAGCACTCCTGAGGAAGATGAATTGTACCAGCAAGTTATCAAACACACTAGATCATGCAAGGAGTCAAAAATCAAAGGGTAAAGACAGTTCCATTTGCCTTTTTGTTATATAACGTTTTGTGTTCTCAATTTTCTCACCCATTTTTACATTTCATTTTTTGGTTTTTTTAAAAAAAATTGTAGGTCAATAATACTTGACATTGCTCGTATGTGGATTTATCTTGGTGATCTGGCCAGTAGTGTAATGCCAACCGGTCGGATGTCAGGAACTGTTGCTGAAATTGGGATTGTTGCGCTTCAAGGGAAGTGCCCGAGTAACAAAGTAATATTCCCTTGGATTGTGACCGTTTATCTTCTTGAGAACAAATTGGACAGTAGAATTATTCAACAGCACTTCAGGAGAGATGCTAACTACAAGCTAAGTCACAAGGACATTGTAAGAGGGACTCTTCTTTTGCTTTTTTAAAACCATTTCACTTTGTTTTAAGTTTTTGTTTATCTTTTTTGATATATGCAGTAGTAACAACTCTTTTTTTCTCTTGCATCCCTATAACTTATATTTTTTTTCAGCTCATGTTCCCTGTTCTGCAAGAACTGGGTACTGCTGACAAACCAAATGGTCATTGGTATGCTGTGTCGTTGAACCTGCCAGCAAAAAGGTTCGAAGTCCTTGACTCTGTACGTGGCAACTCTGACGAGTCACTCATCAACCATGCATGCTCCGTAGTAGATGCAATAAAAGCTGCTTACAAGATGAACTACTCAACGTCTTCTAAACAAATTGACGACTACGAGCTGGTATACATCGATGTCCATGAAGCAGAATAATGAGTGAGTTGTTTTCCCCATGCAGTTCATCCACGTTACTTAATACATGATCTTTTTGTTTCATTTTTTTGGGTTTTTTAGCGGCACTGTTATATGATGTTCACACCATTCTCACGCCTTATATATTTTTTTGGTTGAATTTTTTGGCAGACTTGATTGTGGATTTTTCATGTTAAAGTTCCTTGAACTATGGGATGGCCGTAATATCCCTGCGATAACATATGATCAGATCCCAGCACTCAGGAAAGTGTTAACATGGGAATGGCTACATCATGTGGATAACAAGCTCAAAGATTGGGATTATTTGCTGGAAAAAAACAGACTGTAAAGGTAATTTTACAAATCTTTTCTCTTTTTCTTGGAGCCCCGTTACAGTTATAGAGAATTTCAATACACCCGCGGATATTTTTCTTTGTTATCATATCTACTAGTGGTAGTGCTCACATAGTGTCTAATCTGCCGTGTGCCGTCTTCTATTCTAGTTCACTTGTTCAGCATTTTTTGTTGTTTGTGTTGATGGACCTCCCTCGGCTGTGCTTTGTTGCGCACGTTGTTCTTGTTCCTGCATAACAGTGTTATACATGTGTTAGCACACATTTTTTTTCTTCCCATGAGAACAACACACGTCTTTTTTTCTCTCTTTGAAAAAAAATACTTTTTTGTAGTATGATTTATACCTTTTTGGTCTCGGGGCAATCGGGTCTAAAGTGACCTACCATCCTGCATCGTCCACATTTTTTTTGCTTCTTCTTCTTGTCAGCTGCTTTTTCGTACTTACTTTTTGCTCTGCCCCCTGTGGTGCCCCCTTGCTTTTTTGACCTGGGTGGATCCTTGTAGATCACATGGTCCTCACTCTCGACGGGGTCATCTATAATCGCCCCTGTTTCTGGAGGAGGTTGTTCATTCAAGTTTGCACCAAATTGACTAGTTGTGTTATCGTCTTGATTGACAACATCCTTTTTTGGCAGTGGATCATCGATACCCCTTCTCTTTTTATAGGTCTTTTGTTCATTGTCCCGCTGCTTCTTGTCATCAATGATTGCTCTTTTCAACTGTACCATACCTTCGCAAACATGTCAAAGGACCTGTCATCTGTGCATGTTGTAGATAGCATATGAGACACTTTGCTCATTTCAATTGCATGGCGCACAGCCAGATGTGTTCTTTGACTGGTTGTTTTGTTGTTGTCCGCAGTCATGTTCAGTACCTCAATCCCAGCTGACATGGTCCACCTAGGATTTATGAAACTGACTGGTAACTGTGTTAACCCTTGGTAGATTACAACTTTTAGTACATGGCAGCACTGTATGCCGTCTCGAGACATTTTAGAGCATTCACAGCTGTATACACTGCCATCAGCAGACACTTCGACTGTGTATGTAGTTCTGGGGAACTCAGCATTCCAGTATGCCACTAACCTTACCGCGCGGTACATTCTATCTTGCTCAACAACCTCAATGTTGTAAGCAGTAGTCTTCTTCATCTCCTCAGCAAATTTTGCGTATATAGGATCTGTGTATACTCTAGCTGCTTCCTTCTCAAGCGGATTGTATCCCCAATTCGACGACTCCTTCAATTCTGTCTTCTCCCTTAGCTTGTCTAGATCAGACTGTTTTTTTTCTTGTATTATCAAATACTGTTTGAAGAATGTTGTGATAGAGTCTTTACGCTTCACGTAACTCTTGAAGAGCGAGTTGGTGCTCTCACTCCTAGCTGTAGATGAAGTGAACGGGAAGAACTTGTCCATGAAGTATGCTGGCACCCACTGTGCTCTTATTTCAAATATGCGGTCAAGGTGGGCCTCTCCTTCTGCATTGTACAACTGAAGCAGTTCAAGCCAGCCAGACTCAAACTCTGCCGGGGTGAACGAGTTTCTGATCACCGCCTTGAGGTGTTCGTGAAACTGACCTCGTGCAGCGAAAAAAGTGACGAGATTTTGTTTCATCTTTCTCCCTATGTGGAAATTACAATAGCGGTGTATTGTGAATGGAAGCGCTTCACTAATGGCAATCCCCATTGCCACGTCCTGATCTGTTATTATTGTTTCAGGATGGTTGTTCCCCATGACTGAAAGAAATTCAGTAAACAACCACTTAAAGGTGTCTACTCTTTCATCTTTTAGCAACGCGGCTCCAAAAAGGACTGTTGTACCATAGTTATCCACTCCCACAATAGGTGCAAACGGCAGATCATACTGGTTTGTACAAAAGGTTGTGTCAAAAGATACAAATTGACCAAACTGTTTGTAGTTTGCTTTTCCAATCTGATCAGTCCAGAACACGCTTCTAACAGTGTCTTCGTCTTTTTCCATCCTGTATGAAAACCCTGGAATGCTGTGACGTATCTCCTTAAAGCACTTGAGCAGTTCCTCCACGTCTTGATTCTTCATCTTCTGTTTTTCCTTCGTCATCTGGTTGTTCAGATATTTTGTGTCAAAGGGTATACCCCTGAAACTTCCTCTGGTCTTCCTGAATATTGTCATGATATTCCGAGGCGGGACCCTTGTTTCTTGAAGCAAGCTTATTAGCGTCTTGTCTGAATCTGACATCTGTCTGTGGCATCGCATGAACCTCACAATCCAGTCTGATGGCGCAAGTTGATGGTTATGCTCAAGGTGTACAGATGTGATGGTCCATTTGCCGCGTTCTTCCTTCACAGTCATCTTGACTCTGCATTTAGTCTGCACAATCCTGTTTGTTCTTCTCTGCCTCAGCGCGTCATCTTTGTTCTTGTCAGACCTACTCCTGTTGCATGTGTATAGTTGCTTGTTGATTACGTTGCTGATCCTGGACTCATAGCTGGTGTCCTTTCTTATTGCAAACCCCATCCTTCTTGCATATACAGCGAAAAAGAAGAAAGCTTCATCCCTAGAATCAAACTCCATGCCAACATGCGGCGCTGGGGCCCATGAAATTTCATCCAGGGTGGGGTACTTGCTATCTGAGAACATCTTATCCATTTCTTTCTCTTCTGCGGTTGGCGGGTCTAGGTTCATTGCTTCGTTCAACTCAGCATCGTTTAGGTCAATTTGTCCGGCTGCCTGATCATCACCTCTGTATGCTGTGTTGCTTTGTTGTCCATGTCCTTCACTGTTTTGGAATGCTGCTTCATGTGTTTGCATATGTGGTATGTTGCTGGCATCATCTCCTTCCATAGGTTCATCAGAGAGGGGCAATTCCTTAAAAACAAAAAAATACACAGTTGGCATTCATATCAGCAGTTTCTAAAAATAAGCGAAATTGTATATATCTTTTTGAATGATAGTGTTATAGGTTATTCATTTTTCTGGTTTTACCTTATTGAGATCTATTGGCATGCTTCTTGATTGATGTCGCACGGACTGTGTATATGATTTTGACAGCTTGGTCGCACAAGTTGCAGATGCATTCATGTTAGCTTCAACCTGTCTTAGCTGTTCATTCTGGACATGCTCTGCCTGACACCTTTGCCTTTGCATGAAAGCCTGCAATTAAATAGAGTTAAAAATAACAGTAGTAAATGTTTCTTTTATAGCCTTCGGAATATTTTTTTGACCGTGGCAACATCCTTTTTTCACGCATTATATATAGATATTTTTTGAGGATTTTTTTCGTACCTGTGTAAATCTTTCCAAAAATCTCTTTGTATCAACTGGCTTCGTCAAGTTCAGAGAGTCAATAATCTCGCGTGCAACCGGAGATTCAATCCCTGCTTTTGTGTTGTCACTTGATAGATTCTCACCAGTAACCATTCTGAAAAAGTATAAGTTAGTTATGTGTCTTTTTTCTTGTTGCTACTGTATTTTTTGCTTACGTACTAATAGTGCATTCTCTCCTAAATCTAAATGCAGGTCTTGATGATTATATCAAGAAAAATTGCCTACAACAATTTTATTCACATTCTCATGCGAAGATAGTTCAGAGAAGATACAATACCAACTAGAAGATCAGCATTTTAGAGATTCACATACTCCTGAATTTTTGGCAGATTTTAATATGAAGAACACATGTTGTCAGTTCACAGTTTGAGTCAGATCACACATGCCATGCAGTCAGATTTTTTTCGCAACCTTCGATTGCAGCAGTACCAAGTTTTAGATTCTTTGTTTCGTTTTTCAACTATAGTATTAATGTTCAGACTGGAAGAACCATGTACTTTTATATGAAATAAGCACACCAATAGTATGTTTTTTTTACTGAACTATATGTGTGCAGTATCTCTTTTTTATACTTCTATGTTTACTCAGAGTAGTTACCTTTGTGTAATTGCTGCCTGGCCAAACTTGGACGTGGTGCTGTCTTTGGTTCTAATGGTTGCTTCGTTCTCCTGTGTTCCCCACTCCCATTCTGATCCACCAGCTGTATTACCCATGCCTTCTGCATCTTCTGCTGCTGATCTCACCAGGGAATCCCTTTGATCTCTTTGTGACTCTTGATATTGCACAGATTCTCTTTGTGCATCCATCTTATCCTCTCTATTTGTTTTTGCTTGTTGATCTCTGTGTGTCTGTTTTTGCAGGCAGACACGATTGTGGAGGCTATATGGGCATGATCTCCATCTGAAGCGCAGATGAGATTTCGGAGGGGATGGCTGGATCGAGGCAGGTTTTCCTTGGTGCGTGGGGTGGGGAGCTCTGCTTGCGACGGGGGAAGAAGACGGCGGCTAAGGGTTTTATCGGGACGGGCTCCCTCGCGTGGGGATTGGTGGAAACGCTGCGGAGGATGCGGAGCCAGGTGGATTATTGTAAGTTGTCCTACATTTTTCACGAATTGGTTCTTCTGTTTCCTTGCATTCACGGATTTTCTCCAGCACTACCCTTCTCCTGAGGGTTCTTTTTTAATTTTTGGTTTTGTTCCCGTTTTCTCTTTTTGACTCTGAGAATATTGTTTTTACGTCAGGGGTTCTTTGTAAAACGTGGAAAGACATGTAACGCATCCATCGTCTTCTTTTCTCCTTCTTATCCAGACGCCTCCATTTCTGCTTTTTCAACCTCTCCCCCCACCACCACACCTCCCTCTCCCCCAAATCGTGATCTGCTGGTTCGTTTCTTCTCCACCAGAGGCCGTAACCCAAGGAGTTTCGCGACGCAAGGATCCAATTCGTGCAGGTCGAATCACAACCGTACCATCTCTTTTCGTTTTTGGGGGTGGTGGTTTTGATTTCTGGATTTGGGGGGCTCAAGTCAATCTAACGCCCTGTCGTAAGTATCTCCAGTCTCTCAAATCCCCAACTCGTTTCATTTTTTTTTGTATCCTGTGTGCTTTTATTTCTTATGTTTGACTACCGATTTCATTCTGGGAACCCAGCAGATCTCGACATGCTGCTGTACCGTGAATGGCTTCCAGTATATATTTTTTGATCTACTTGGAGAGAGAGGGAGTTTGATTTCCATTGTGGAGTAGACTTTTTACAAAAAGCGCTATGGAAGAACAAAACATATCAAAGGTTGTAAGCTTATTATCTTTTACTAAGTGCAATTTTTTAATTAGTTTTTTGAGGGACATACTTTATTTTGTTTTTTGGTAACTGTAGGGAATATACTATTTTCTCTCTATATGTAATATCATGTTCTCTAGTGTCTGCCTAACACAATATGCACAAAAGCAATGCCCACTGCATTAATTTTTGTTTTCAACATGGGGTTGCCTGATTACAAACACATAGAAATCGTTAACCCTATGACATGTGATTACTTTTTGGTTGGTAATTCAAGCTCTTTGATGCTTGGTAACGCTTTAGCTAGCTATAGGAATCGGTAACTGGTTTTGCTAGGTAGTTGGTATTGTCATCAACTTTTGTTAGGTAGGTAATTCAGAATATAGATGATTGGTAACACTTTAGATACTCCTAGGTTTTTGTAACTTGCTTGCATGTATTTTGGTATCATCTAATAGGTTTTCAGGTTGGTAATTTGCGCGATAGATGGTTCGTAACACATTGAAGTAGTTTCTAAGATCGGAGGGGTGGGGGGGCGGGGTGTAATTTGCTTGCTATGTTTTTATTTGGTATTATCGTGTACTTGTTTTTTAAGGTTGGTAATTTAGTGGTATAGAGGCTTGGTAACCCTTTAGCTAGCTATAGGGGAATCAGTAACGTGCTTGCTAGGTAGTTGGTCTCTTCATCTATTATTTTTTTTAGGTTGGTAATTCATGGTATAGATGATTGTTAACACTTCAGATAGTCCTGGGGGATATGTAACCTTTTTTGCTAGGTACTTTTGGTATTATCATGCACTAGGTTTTTTTTAGGTGGGGTAAACTCGTCATGATAGATGCTTTTTGGTAACAATTTAGTGTGTTCGAGGATCGGTAATTTGCTTGGCAGGCACTCGGTATAATCATGCACTAGTTTTTGTATGTGGTAATTCATTTGCTAGATGCTTGGCAACACCTCTCACCAATGCATAATATTTACTGAATTGTTTTGTCTATAATTTTCCCTTTGTAGGGTTTTACGACCAAGTTTTCTCTCCCAAAATTCTTATCACTGATCCGTAGGCTAACCTCGAAACAGAAGGCCTTAGTATGGAGCATGGGTCTTGGGCACTTACTCCACATCGCATGCGAAGTTCTGCCACGCAACTTAATCTGCTTTATCATATCAAAGTTCAACCATCAGACAAGAACTCTTATCCTCCCCAATGGACTTTCAGTTGTAATTACTCCTTTCATGATTCATCAAGCCATTGGTACCCCAGTTGGTGGCATGCAGATTGGTGAGAGACCTGATGAGCAGCTAAGGGAGTTGATTGCTGATATGATTAAATGTAAGGGCAGGTTCCCAACGATCACTGAGATAGATAACTTCATTACTACGCAGCTGGAAGGTGTCTCATTCAAAATAGCTTTTGGCATGTACGCCATCACAGCTTTCCTATGCCCCTCTAGCAATGGTGCAGTTTGTCCCGAGTACATTCATATATTCAGAGAGCCGGAGAAGATAGGCTTGTTCGATATGTCAGCCGCTGTCCTGGATAAATTGGTCAGTTCCATTGGGGCGTACAACAGTGGCACAACACGTGTTCTAGGTGGCAATTTGCTGTCAATGGTGGTAAGATGCTAATCACGTTTTGTATTTTTTTATTTAAATTTCATGTTCACTTTTAATTTTTTCCCCATCATAGTCCATTGAAAGTAGTTCATGTCTTTTGTCTTTTAAGTAATGAATTCATTCGTAATACATTCTCACTTAATGATTTCTGAGTATACACTTGGGTTCTTCTGTTAATTTACAGATTGTATATCTGGAGCTCCTCCAAGCGGATGTAATGCCTTCTCACTTGAAGTTTAAGTTGCCTAGAGTTTCAGTTTGGACAACCCAGATGGTCACTGACATTGAATCCATGGATTGTGTATCTTTTGACTCAGTTCAGTATGGGAAGCTGCCGGTACAGTCATTGAACCCAGATTGTTCTATTCCTTTTGTACATTATTTCTATCACCATCGGAAGAAGGCACTTGCATCTCTTCTTTTTGTTTAATAGAACACATGCTGAGTCTATTTTTTCATGTGTGCAGGTTAAACCATTGTCAGACACCATTTTCAGTCCAGCTGGTATGGTATCAGTTATTGGAGCAAGTAAATCATATGGTGACCTTCTCCAGTTCGTGCTATCAATTTCTCCAGAGCAGCAACACAAAAGGGTATGAGAAATAGTTCTTATTGCATAAATGTTAATTCCAATTTATTTTAAATTATGGCTGTGCAATCAAACACACTTGTTTGTCATTTTTTGAGCTTGATTCCTTTGTTTTTTTTTACAATTTTTGTAGGTAATTGATGAGGTCCCTATAATCATTGAGAACATGCAGAGGCATATTGTTCATACAGTCCAGCCTAAGGCCGGCAATCGGGTCGGGTTTGGTCGGGTCGACCTCTTCCAGACCCATGCCCGTTTAACAAATGGGCAAGCTTCTCTGCCCGCGACCCTGCCCATGGGTCCGATTTCATTCCCATGCCCGTACCCGTCGGGTCACCCGACCCATCGGGTCGCCCGTCGGGTCTGCATACAACATCTCCTCATGTCAATTCTGGCACTCCAAAATGGCATATTTTATGTGTCACCTTCAGCCGGCAGGTAGTAGGGGACGACAGGGAGAAGCTGCAGAGCGCGACGGGACGGCGGCGTCGAGGACGGCAGGGAGACGGGGACTGCGGGGAGAATCTGCTGCTTGGGGCGAGACTGGGTACTGGGATGGTCGACTCACACGGTCACACACACCTAGAGTTAGTGGCTTAGTACGGTGCGTGCTGGATTTGGACTGTTGGGCCGGGCTGGGCTGGAAATTACATGGGCTCTGGTCATGTCTTACTATGAGACCCCACATGTCAGCTAATCGGGTTACCCATCGGGTCGCCCATGGGTACACATGTCTGCACATACCCTACCCACGACTAATCGGGTCGCCCACGGGCGAGACCCATGGGCGAACATAGCGACCCATACCCTGCCCATTAGGGTCGGGTGCCCGTGGGCGGACGTGCCCATGGGCGGAATTGCCGGCTTGAGTCCAGCCTATACTTTTTCAGAACATCATAAATGTACTGAATTTGCTGCCGTCTTATGATTCGGTAGCTCAGAATACCAATTGTCGCAGATTTGAGATTGATGAAGCACACTTCAAGGCACCATTGTCTGAATTGGAGCTTCAAAAAGAAGATGCACAGCAGAAGCTCGATGTGTCTGATGATGGAATTCTAAATATCCACTGCATGGACCCCAAGTTCTCTGGTATGGTTTCAGTAGGTAAGTGTAATGCTGAACATGCGGCAGGTGACGTGACTATGCTGGAAGCTAAATTGAATGAGCCTTGCAAAGTGTCTGAATTGCAGCTTCAAAAAGAAGACGCACAGCAGAAGATCGATGTGTCTGATGATGGTATTCTAAATCCCCAGTGCATGGACCCCAAGTTCTCTGGTATGGATGCGGTAGGTCAGTGTAGTGCTGAACATGCGGCAGGTGACGTGACTATGATGGAAGCTTATCCGAATGAGCCTTGCACAGATGCAGTGAAAGAGCACTCAAGGAATGAGTCTGATGGTAAGGGCAAACGGATAGATTTTTGCTTCCTCCGTGTACCTGTTTTCGATGAAGAACAATGCAGCTTCCTCAACATGAGGAGCATGAGTAAAGCTATTGAGTCAATGCCCTTACCAGACTTGTTTGATATACCAAATCCGCAGCATCTTTTAGAAGAAATGCTCCCACAGAAGGATGAGATTACCAGTGAATATCTATCCACACCACCAGTTCTGGACTTGCTTTCGTATATGTTAGAAGAGGCACTAGCCGAGTCAAAACTATGGAAGCTAATGACAGAAAAGGTCTGCACTGTCGACGAAAAGGTTGAAGTATACAATGAACTGTTCACCTCAACTACTGCTGGCTCCAGTTTCAACGAGAACAAGAGGATTTTTTCTACATCGACAAATGATGTTACAGTAAGCTGTGTTGCACTCAAGAAAAGAGCTAGGATGCTAGAATTTAACAGTGAACTACACTTGTCACCACCCACCACTGAAATTGCTGTGGTCTCTACTGATGAAGTTGGGCAGCAACAACGGTACATAACATATAAAACATCTCTAGGAAGCAATGACAAACATGTCAGCAAAGGGTTTAGTGACTGCGACAGATCTGATTTCCAAGCATCACCACCCTGCGCAGGGGATGGTTCAGCTTATCAACATAATGATGTACCTCCTACAGGATATGTTTCTGTTGGAGGAACTCAATATAGGCTCGCAGATTGTAATGAACCTTCTTTCAATTGGGATGATGAATCAGTGGACAAGGATTTGTATGAATTAACTATTCAAGCTGAGGAGGAGTACAAGGAAAGGAAACAACGCAACTATCAGCCTGCGCCACCAGCTCAAAACAACATCTGCCTATCTGAAGTCAGCACATCTCTTAACTATCATCCTGCACCACCAGCTCAAAACAATGCCTGTGTATCTGAAATCAGCCCAGCTCTTAAATATCAGCTTGCGCCACTAGCTCAAAACAACGTCCGTCTATCTCAAATCAGCCCATCTCTTAACTATCAGCCTGCGCCACCAGCTCAAAACAACGTCCGTCTATCTGAAATCAGCCCATCAACTATTGCTTCGTCATACGTGTCAAGCTTGGTGGAGAAAGAAGTGTTCAGCGACATAGTTTCCAGGATCCCCAAAACTGCAAGGGGTAAAACGTAAGTACAATATGTCGATGTTCTTTTCACTTTTTTCATGTCAAAGCTCATGCAGTTTAATCCCATGTCTTCTTTTCCTCGGCCATTGTATGTTTCTAACAATGGATTCCATTTTTCCTTCTGTGGTCTTTATCTGCAGCGCACAGGTGGTAATTATTGGCAGCACTTGGGCTGAGCATAGAGTCTTTGGGCTTAGTATGATGGTTTACGGGAAAATTAACCCATATGTCATGAACACGCTGGGCAAAGCAGTCATGGCTGAAGACTCAGAAAGGAAGAAGTTTAATTTGCTAAAAGATGGTCATTGGAAAAGATTTTACATCGAGTTTAATGTTGCTGTAAGTCATCGACCTATCTAACATCATTTTTTTCTTTTTTCATCCCTGTCTTGTTAATATGTAGGACACCACCACAAGTTTTGTTTTCTGTTTTGTTGAACTGATTTTTCCCAATATTTTTTATTTTTTATAAGGCCTTATTCCAGATGGACCATGAGAACCCAGGGAAGTTATCTACATATCTATCAAATCGCAACATTGGATTCATGCTCGACACCATGGATTTGGCAAGTGTTTTAACATATGGGACAGTCTGTTTAGTAGGTTTTTCAGCTTGGTGATCCCTGCCCCTTTTTGGTTTGGTAACATCATGTAGTAGTTAAGGGGTAGTGAGGACGTGGTTGGCAATTCCTGATATATGTAATAGTTTAGGGGGGGGGGGGGGCGGTAATCCTTCATACATGTGCTTGGTAACTACTCTAATTTTTATGTTAATTTAGCTACTTTCACTAGTTTCTTAGGTTGGTAATCCACCATCTAAATGGTTGGTAACATATGTATTTTTATTTTGCTTGGTATTTTACTAGTTTTTAATGATTGGTAAGATGTTATGTAAATGGTTGGTATCTGATCTGTTAGGTTTGATAATCCCTGATGTTTTTTGGTTGGTAACAATCATGCGATAGTATAGTGTTACGGCTAATTCTTGAATATATGTGCTTGGTATTTCACTATTTTTTTAGGATTGGTAACATATCATGTACATGCTTTGGTAACTAATCTGTTAGGTTGTTAGCTTGGTAATCCCTGCTGTTTTTGGTTGGCAACATCGTGTAATAGTTGTGGTTGGTAATTCTTTTGTTATATATGCTTGGTAACACTCCATCTAAATGGTTGGTGACTAATGTGTTATGTTTTTAGCTTGGCAATCCCTGCTGTTTTTGGTTGGTAACATCATGTAGGGACTGTTTAGGGTTTTAGCTTGGTAATCCTTAATGTTTTTTTTTGTTGGGGATTGGTAATTCTTTGGTGTATGTTTTTGGTACCTCACTAGTTTTGTAGGATTGGTAACATGTCATCTAAATTGTTGGTAATCTGTCAACTAACTTGTTGGTATCTGATCTGTTAGGTTTTTAGCTTGGTAATCCCTGCTATTGTTTGGTTGGTAACTTGATGTAATAGTTTAGGGGGTTGGTAATTCTGGATACATGCTCTTGGTAACTACTGTAATTTTTATGTTACCTTTTTTGCAATGTAAATTCTTGGTAATCTGTCATCTAAATTGTTGGTAACTGATGTCGTATTTTTTTAGCTTGGTAATCCCTGCTATTTTTTGGTTGGTAACTTCATGTAATAGTTTTGGTTGGTAACTTCATCTAGACGCCTCACGATGTTTTTTAGTTCTGGTAACATGTCTTGTTATGAGTTTGATAATGTTTTCTAGTCATGTCTTCTTATAAATGTACTTTTATTTGATTTTCCAAAGGTACACCTGCCATTGTTCACTTCTGGTTTCTACTATCTTGTTGTTGCCAACTTTAAGAAACATGTTTTCCAAGTCCTGCACCCAAACCGGAAGATTCACCTTATCAAGGATGAAGCTGACATTGCTGTCAAGAAGTTTAAAATGGCATTCAAAATAGCGTATAAGCATTCTGGCACCAACATAGATGATATGCAGACAGTTTTCCAGAGTGTTTGCTCTACTGAGAGGGAGTAAGACAAATAAGCACAGTTGCATGTATTTTTTGTCTGTTATGCACTGCCCACACATATATTTCTTTCTTTTATGTAACTGTCCTTTCCAATAACTACATGCAGCGGTGATAGCGGCGTGTTCGTGATGAAAATGATATGCGACTACAATGCTGAAAAGACTTTCTGGTTTGAACCTGTAAGCAATACAGTTTGTTTGGTTTGACATTTTTGTTATGCTACCATCTTATAATACAGCCATGCATCAAGCCAGTTATGTATCAACTGATATGATATTTTTTATTTTTTTCTACTTACTTGTTGGGGTTTTTGTAGGAACACGCGAAGCCAATCCGTGAAATGCTCACGTACTACATGCTTGCTCATCCATCAAATGAAAAAATGCCATTTGAAACAAAGAAAATTCTTGATAGATATGTAAGTTCATAAACTGTTTTTTTTCGATGATAGTATATCCATAACAGCATTAGCAAGCTTTTTTTTTAATTTAATGTGTTTTATTATTTTGGTTCATTGACTATTTTTTCCACTCGTTTTTGTTCTTTCACATGGATCGACACATGTAG
The DNA here is from genome assembly GCA_947311845.1 of Poa pratensis. Lineage (NCBI taxonomy): Eukaryota > Viridiplantae > Streptophyta > Magnoliopsida > Poales > Poaceae > Poa > Poa pratensis. The sequence goes on along the minus strand of CAMZMU010000076.1, from coordinate 43,160,408 downwards.
GGAATAGCATATGACTACAAGGTATATACTGGATTTTCCTGTACTTTAATTTTTGATGCACCTTTGTCTGATAGTAACACTTGTCTATAAATCTTCGTCTCTTTTCCCTTTACATTTTTTGGCGACTATATCTAAATGCACAGTTGGTAACATCTTCTATGTTTTGTTTTTTGTAGTCTCCTGGGTACACACCTTGGAAGAGCCAAGAAAATGAAGATAGTAGCCTAGATTCCATCGAGAGAATGCTCATTTTCTGAAGTTTTCTACATTGTCTGTGTGTCTTTATTCAGTGGTAGACATGTGATGTGATGTAAGAAGTTTGTTTCGGTGGTTTACCACGATTTTCTGTACCGATCAAGAAGTATGTTTAGATATATTGTGTCATTCCACAGATAATCCCCAAGAAATTTGTGGATAAAATGAATTTTCTTGAATGAAGGTTGTAGTTTGCCTGAGGAGGAAACGAAATGTTACAGTGGAAGGAAACTTCAGTACTTGCTCTGATGGAAGGTGGAAGATCAGTGAAGAGGAATGGGCATCATTTGTTGAAAACAGCGGTTTAAAGCTAAACCAGGTTGTGATGATGCTATTACATCTTTTTATGAAGGAGACCTTGCATTGGTTTTTTAAAGGGAATTGATAAGTAACACCAGATGAAAGTCATAGGTCATTTTATTGATCATTTTTTGTACTAGTATGAAGTGCCTCCCACCCTTTTTTTTAACCCTGAAATATCCCTGCCCAAAAAGGGAATTAATTAATTTTTCTCTATCTTCTACCGCGAACGTGAATATTCAAATCACGGTTGCGCGCGAAAAAAGGGAATAGACGAAGCCACGGGAAGGAAAGCGACGTCCGCGTCGTCGCTGGATGACCTGCGCGAAGAAAGGGAATAGGGGAGCGAAGCGACGTGTGCTCGTCCTCGCTGGACCACGGGGGACCACGTACGCACAAACAGGGAAAGGGAATAGTGACCGCAACACGTACGTGCTCCAACACTTTCCTAATTTGGGCTGTCGGAAAATCGTGCGATCGCTAAGCTTTGGTCGCACGTGCGAAAGCTAGGCGCCCCCATTTTCATGCCTGGACTTTGTGCGCCACGTCCATCGCTGGACGCCTGGTAGTGTGGTAGGTGCGGTTCGGAAAAGCTCAGATCCAGAAATCTGATGCTACACGCTGAGTGTGCAGCTTCTGAATCGAGGGGCATTTGCATCCTTTTTTTAAAAAAATAACATGTTTTAAAATGCAACATATTTTCAAAACGAAACTTCACACGTACATCTTCCCCCATTTCATGTGAGCAGCACAAAGTTTCGCGGAAAAGTGTTTTTCTTTTGCCTACGAATAGAAGGCAAAGTTCGTGGCTAGGAAAAACTTTTTACAAGACATAATTTTGTTCTTTTACCCATACTGAAAACTTTGTTATTTTTTCACGAAACTTTATATCACTTAAACATGTACGCATGCAATTATTTTCCCAATTTTTATATTTACAAATGTTTTCCGAAAACTGGCAAATGCCCAATTTTCGGCTACATGCTACTTTTTTCAGCATGTAATTTTCTTTAGACGTTATAATTCTATAGAATTAAAATAAATGGTCCTGAACACCTTCAGTAAATGGTTAGATGAATTGGTAAAAGAGCCAACAAAAGACGGCTTCGTGACACCACCAATAGGCGCTAAGGAGTCAAGTGACAATTACAAAAATATTTAATATATTTCAGCAATATTTTTATCAGAAAGCTCGACATCACCGACAAGCTTAACGCCTCATGCTAAGCAAGCTAAAATTGTACAAAAGTTTTCTTGAGTAATGTAACTGATACATATTTTTATCAGAAAGCTTGACATCACCGACAAGCTTAACGCCTCATGCTAAGCAAGCTAAAATTGTACAAATGTTTTCTTGAGTAATGTAACTGATATATATTTTTATCAGAAAGCTCGACATCACCGACAAGCTTAACGCCTCATGCTAAGCAAGCTAAAAGTGTACAAATGTTTTCTTGAGTAATGTAACTGATACAAGTGAAATCCACTTTGTTTTTCTGGGTGCATCAGTATTTAAAAAACACATTTCGAAATATCAGAAAAATCCAAAATAAAATTTCACAAATATATCTTCATATTCTACGTCTTTACAAAGTCACTTTGTGGAAAATCGACAAAAAAATGTCTTGTGGAATCTAAGAAAATATGCGTAATAATGAAAGTGCAAATACGTCCTTTATCTGTATAAGGGTCATGTGTCCATCTTTTTAGTGCAAGCTACGGGTGCGCGGATGTGGGCTTTCCTACCAATCCCTAATCCATATGACTGAGGTGGCAATTAAAGTTATGTAATCTGGATGGAAAGAACAGCTAATGGGGTGTGCTTAGGGAACCTTGAAACAACGCTTTTAACAACGCTGCTGACCATCTCCCTTCACCTCGCTCAGCTACTTCCCCCTGTGTGTCTAGCTCGGTGTTGACCTAGCTCCTTGAATTAACTCATCTTCTTTCTCATACATCTCAGCAGTGGAATCAGCACCGGTCAGTCACACACTCACACCGCGCCACTTATCCCAGCTGTCTCTCTGTCCCGAAGCTGGCCGGCGGTCCGACAACGAAGACTATGAACAATTAGCTTAAGCATTAAGCTTCATGCATACTTTGGTTAAATTAACTGGTTGTAAAACTAACAAGTAGCTCGAGCATCTTGGGTCATTTGTATAACCATGTCCGCTTTCAAAAAATAAGGAGTAACAATATGGGCAAATTGAGAAAAGAATTCCGGTTCATAGGTTTTAAACTACCATTTTGCGAACAAATACTACCAAAAAAATAGCAGTCAAAGCAATAAAGTTATTTAAAAAAATACAGCTTGGTGCAACAAATGTACCGTTGACTCGTCTGCTGATTCATAGGTCGTTGCCCCGTAGCATATTATCAGAAATCTCCAGATCAACAGCAGCATACTAATAGCACGGGCAAATCCATTTAGCGACAGTGAATCGTTGCCTGCATGGATTAAGGACAAATAAGAACTTCCGAGGAATTGAACAACTTATAAGTAATTGGCTGGTATTTCGGTAACCTTGTCCCCGTGTCTATGAACTGAACTCACCCATTTTTTTAGAGTGCCTGAAACAGCAACTGCTGCGTGACCAACCAGAGACATATCACAGATCAAGATCGTCGTTACTTGAAACAATAAGCAAAAAAAAGGGCGCCGGTGGTCGCAGCTTTCGCGCGCAACCATGGTGTCGGTGTCTCTGGTAGCAGCCGTGGCTTCAGTTTCTTGGTGCTCCGGTTCCGCCGTCACCGCCATGGTTTTGGCCGCTCCGTGCTTTTGTAGCGGGTATCTCGCTGTCGCCTGCTTCGGGCCGGTGCAGCCTTGTCCCGTTGTCCGGGGACACGGTGCTGTCAGACGGTGAAGTCGCGCGACGGCGCTGCCGTTTTGGGGACGGTTCTGCCGGCCGGTGACCGGCGGCACGCCGACCATGGCGACAGAAGAAACGAGAAGGAGGAAGCCATGGTTGGATGGTGGGATCTACCGGGAGAGAGGACGAGAATGGAGGCGGCTAGGTTTTTCGGATCCAGAGCTATGGGGGCAGAGACGGAGGAAGGAGAAGATAGCTCTGATCTGTTTCTCTGGAGAAACGTGAGGAGGACGCGTCGTTATTGTCTGCACCCTGCTCGTTGCACGTTGCACTCTCTGCGGGCGGGCCCGGCCACTTTCGGTCCCACGTAGCAGCCGCGGCTGGGTACGTCTGTAGGTGTCCCTGTATTTTTACCTTCGCACTCCAACGCGTTCCGACCAAAAAAGGCATCTATTTCCTGCCGCACAAACAACAAAAAAGTGTGACGTGACGGCGGCCCCAAAAAAATAGAGAGGACACGCGTGCGGCCTGCCAACGAGACGCATTTACTTTTGCTAATTCTACGATAGAACATGATTATATGTTGAGATATTACTCAATTTACCATTCTTCATAGTACATGATATACGTTTTCATATTTTTTTGCCTTTTAATTCCAGATTTGCATAATGGTAAGCCAAATGAGCTAAACGAGAAAACCTTGAGCTTTTAGCGAGTTGAGCCGAGTTGCACATTTTGCTCGTTAACATTATCGAGAATTGCGAGTCCGAGTTTACCGAGTTCGAGTCAAAGAGTCAAGCTCGCTCGTTATCGAGTCCTAACCGCATCTCGCTAAATCCTGATCTCTTGAATCCTTCATGAATTTGCGACATGGATCAAATCTTGATTTGTGCTAAATCCTTCCCAATTTCTTAATGGACAAATACTAGATGATTAGGAAATAAAGTCTCCACCTAAATGAAATTCCCCGTTTCATGGAAGAGAGATGATTAGGATAATTTTTTGCGCAATAAATTTACGTTTGTTCTTTCCATTTTCTATTTTCATTCAGATATTTGTATATGTAAGATATTCCTATAACGTTGCACAACATCACATAGAGAAAATAAAGATGCTATTTTTTCTGATATGTAAGATGTTTGGTGCTAAAACCGAAAGACCTCTAGATACGAACTGGATTTATTTTTTGGACTTAGAAAATGCTTTCACCAATCTTGATGCAAACAGTACAAAATAGAAGTTGTGTGATAAACCGGGGATATGTTTTCAACAATCTTGATTCAACGGAGTAATGTATAGTTGTATACATCACATGCAAAATGCTTGGATTTACATCACATGCAAAATGCTTTTACCAATCTTTTTTTGAACAAAATTATACATCTTTATTCATTTATCACATAGGTTACATCCTTGATTAGCAGAGGTACAATAAAATCAGGAGGATCATCTAGCCACACATGTAGATCCGATACCCGGGCTAGCCTAGCTAGTTCATGAGCAACCGTATTAGCTTCACGGTAATTGTGTTCGAACTCTATCTTTACGAAGTCTGATGCTAGGTGATAGCAGTCGTCCAAGATTGCAGCCGAAGCACTTAGTGAGTAGCCTCCTTCTTCCATAGCATGGACAACATCCGAGTTGTCGGAACAGCAAATCACTCTATTGCAACCAACAGACTGTGCCAAGAGTAGACCTTGCTTCAAGCTTGTACCTCGGCCATCATCACATCCTGAGCAAACTCTAATACTGCTAGCAGCTATTTTTTTAGAACTGTGGGGCAAAATCTTTGCCCCAACCATTTATTAAGAAGAAGGTGTCCGGTTTATTAATGGAAGAAACCGGGCGAAAACCATACGGCAAACACCAACAACATGGGAGGGGCCAACACAACCGCAAAGGCAACACCTAAAACCAGCAACTCCTGAAGCGACAACCCCACTCCACCTAAGCAACCGTAGACAGATGGCTACCCTAAGACCACGCAGCTGCCGTTAAACAGTCGCGGGCGCCTTACCAATGGCGCCACTCTTCTTGCCTATGCTCCTAAGAGCCTTCTTCACCTTCTTGATTATGCCAGTGGAAGCCTCCTCCGCTATGAGGCAAGCAATCGCCTTGCCAGATCTAGGGCTTGCTACCTCCAAGCAGGCGAGCAACCGACCAAGCTTTTTCGCGAAAACCGCCTCATCAATACGTGCCAAAAAATCTTCGCGGTCAAAGAGGGGCGACCGGATGGACTTCATCGCCCCAGGATTAGGTGCTTCCTCATCAACAGCCTGGTCACTCAAGGAAGTGAAAGTGACAGAACCAACAATACCTCCACTATGAACGTCAACTGCTATGAACGTGCCATGACAGTCCCGAATAACAGCGCCTGTAGCGCCGCAAAGATTATCCGTGTCGAAGGAAGCGTCAACATTGACCTTCACAAAGTTTTGTAAGGGTTTAGCCCAACCCACCCTTCTCATCTTTGGCTTCGGAGAATTAGCAGCAGTGAAGTTGGAGTATAGAGCTCCAATAGCAATTGCTGTCTGCGCCGGGTCTTTAACCTTCTCACCATGCGCCGCTTGCCGCCTTTCCCACCAGAGGTACCAACTAGTGATTGCAACAAATTTAGGTGTGAGAGTTTGGCCTAGAACCCTAGTAGCTTGGTGATCAGAACATAGTAGAAATTCCAGAACAGCCTGCCCTGCCCGATCCACCTTGCTGGCATCCTCAATCAGATCATCCAGCCCCAAATAACTCCAGATAAGTTTAGCTCGGGGGCACTGAAAAAGCATATGCTTCGTATCTTCCATACCACTCTCGCACACAGGGCACTGAGCGCTAACCTTAATATGTCTGTTAGCCAATACCGCGCGTCAGGGGATCGTTTCCTGCATTAGCCGCCAAAGATAAATCTTTACCTTGGCCGGTACCTTGAGGCTCCAGATTATTTCCCACATTGGATGTGACTTCATCGCTGATGCTTCTTGCCCGTTGTTTACCCTCTGTCCAAATTGGCTTTCCCATTCTGCATGATAAGCCGACCGAACAGAAAATGTGCCCGTTTTTGTTAAGCTCCACCCCACAAATCATCCATGTCATGCGATGGCAATGGGAGTGCCAGTATTCTGCGTGCATCAATCCGCCAGAAAGTCTCCGTAATTAGTACCTCATCCCAGGAGTCCGTGATAGGATTAATCAATTCATGAACTCTGGTGTACACATTTTGTCCCTTGGGTGTAAGTATCTTACGTGAAGTACAGCCAGGTATCCATTCATCTTCCCAAATATTGATGCTATTTCCATTGCCAACACGCCAAATGTGACCCTTCTTGAAGGTTTGAATACCAGCCCATATGCTTTGCCATGTAAAAGAACTACCCTTTTTCAAAGGCGTATTAAGAAGATCACCGGAGGGAAAATATTTGGCACGAAGAACTCTAGCACAAAGAGAGTCCGGTTCCTCCAGTAGCCTCCACACTTGTTTAGCTAGTAATGCAAGGTTGAAACAATGAATATCTCTAAAACCCATACCTCCTTGCTTTTTCGGGATACAAAGTTTCCACCAAGCTATCCAGTGCATCCTCTTACGATCAGCACCGTCGCCCCACCAAAAATTTGACATCGCTGTAATGATTCCTTTGCAAATTTATTTTGGAATCTTGAAAGTCGACATCGCATAAGATGGTAGTGCTTGAGCTATCGCTTTGAGTAGCACCTCCTCCACCCCCCCCCCCCTGAGGAAAGAATCTTCTCCTTCCAACCACTGATTCTTTGGCATACCCGGTCTACCAAAAATTGAAACGAATCTGAACGATCCGCCCCGACCATGGCCGGTAGACCTAGGTATTTATCAGTAAGCGCCTCGGTCATAATGTCCAGAATAGTACATATAGCTTCCCTGTCAACCGCTTGACTATTAGGACTGAAAAATACTGGATTTTGACGTACTAACCAATTGTCCAGAAGCACGACAATAGTCATCCAGTATACGTTTGAGGCATCTAGCATTAGCCTCGTTTGCTTGCAGGGAGTCATCAGCGAACAGTAGGTTGGATATTGCCGGCGCATTGCGACAGACCCTCACGCCGTTCAACTCTTCCTGCGCTTTAGCTCGGTTAAGTAACCCCGTCAAACCTTCTGCACAAAGTAAAAAGATATATGGAGATAGGGGGTCGCCCTGGCGCAACCCCCTAGATGGGCTAAAGAGCTCGCTCTCATCCGAGTTTACACGGACCCTATATCTCACCGTGTTAACACATGTCATGATAAGCTTCACCCAATTTGTGTCAAATCCCAGCTTGATCATAATCTTCTCCAGAAAACCCCATTCCACTCGGTCATAAGCCTTGTGCATGTCGAGTTTCACCGTACAAAAGCCCTTCTTTCTTTGTGTCCTTTTTTTTATTGCATGGAAGCACTCATAAGCTACCAATATATTATCCGTGATAAGACGCCCAGGAACAAAGGCGCTTTGAGGTGGGCTAATAATCTCAGGAAGTAACCCTTTCAACCTTGCTGCAAGCATCTTAGAGATGACTTTATGGACCACATTACAAATGCTAATGGGTCTGAATTGGGTAACTTCCTCCGGCGTTTTGATTTTAGGGATCAAAACTATGGTTGTGTCATTCCACCCATCTGGGATGGAACACGTGTTCACCGCAGCTAGGACTTCATGGATCAGATCATCGCCAAGCAGATGCCAAAATCTCTTGTAGAAAATTGCATGTAATCCATCCGGTCCCGGGGCTTTCAAATCCCCAATGTTAAACAAAGCTTTTTTGACCTCCTCGGCTGAGAAGGGAGCTGTTAATATCTCATTCATGGCTGGTGTAACCCTTATATGTACAGCATCAAGCACGTCCTGGTTACTTCCTGTATCTTCAGTTGTAAATAAATGAGAGAAATAATCCACCACATGATGATTTAACTGCTCTCCTTCCTTCCATACCCCCGTATCATCTAACAAACGCCTAATCTGGTTTCTCTTTTTACGGGCAGTTGCTGCATTGTGAAAAAACGAGGTGTTCAGCCAATTTGCCCGTCCGCGTTGCAGCCAGTAGATCTCCTCCTGTTCAAGGAGGTTTCCAATTAGCACTTGTATTTCCTTCTGTCGTCCAGTCGATTCAGGTGACAGAGGACCTTTTTCCAGCTGTTCTAATTCTTTTTTTAATTTCTGAATTGTTTTCTTGGGCCCCTTGAGCACATTGCGGTCCCATTCATGGAGGTTCATATGTACAGCCTTTGTGCGCGTGGCTAGAGTTGGAGCTAGTCCACGTAGTTTGGCCTTTTCCCATGCAGTTTTAACTATTTCGTTAACTGTTTCTTCAGCCAACCATCGTGCCTCAAACTTCCTACCTCCCGCTCTCTTACGTATGAGGTTTGCATCATAGAATTCTGTATTGACGAGCACTGGACGGTGGTCTGAACGGAAATGTGGTTCGTTACTCACTTCTGCCAAGGGGAACAGATTCTTCCATTCAGAGTTACATACAGCTCGATTCAACCTTTCCCTCACTTCAGCCCGACGCCAGGTGAATTTATCCCCTGTGAAGCCCATATCGTGCAACTCACAGTCTGACAAGCAATTTCTGAATTCTTGCATCATCCGGACAGGCCTAGGATTACCTCCTTCCTTCTCATCCGAGTACAGTATCTCGTTAAAATCCCCCATAACTATCCAAGGCAAAGAATATAATCTACTCAAATCTCTTAAGCAACTCCATGAAAGATGTCTGTCTTCCCACGCTGGTTCACCGTAGAATCCAGTGAATCTCCACTTAGAACCCTCCGATGATTCAAACACTACATCAATACAGTTGGGTGACACATACTCGGGAACCAATTTATTATCTTCATTCCAAAAAAGAACAAGGCCTCTAGCACGGCCATCACTTTCATCCACACACATGAAATCAAAACCTAACTTACGACGGAGACTCTCCGCACTATCTTTATTTAGATGAGACTCGGATAAAAATAAGATATCTGGTTTTAGATGCTCCTGGAGATCCAAGAGCGAGCGAACTGCCGTGGGTGAAATCGCCGCACGGCAGTTCCATCCACAGAGTTTTATTGCTCCCGGCAGCACCCTTCACGAGGGCCTGCCGATATATCATCAGGGGTGTTGTCATCCTCAACTTCCGTCGTCTTCATCCTCTTCTTATCCTGCAGTTTCACAGGGGACTCCACGGTACTGGGAGGTAATCCTGTCTCCCCCATGTCCATATCACGCTTCTCATGGACCACCATGGTTCCTGCATTTTCGACTGGTTCCTCAGCGTTGCTGCCGTCCCCAAGCTCCAGCCTCTTACAATCTTGATTCAACGGAGTAATGTATAGAGACCTTACACCGCCTGAAATTTAACCGAGTCCGTTGTAAAATACCCACCGATCGTATACGCGCAGAGTTCCGGCGAAAATCTGCCAGACGTTCCAAGCGGGGCCGTTAGTGTTCTGACGGCCGGCCGGCCAATCGGCCATAACGAATAAATCGCCAACAGAGCTCCCAGATTCTTCAGTATCAAGAGCGATCCGATCAGCTTGGGACGAAGATGAACAGACGATGCCTCGTGAGTCGAACCGGCCGCGCGTCCAGCCGATCGTCTGAAATTGCCGTACGCTGCGGATCGCCGGATTTTGCAGCACCCAAACAAGCTGTAGGTGCCTGAATCCGAAAGCACGGCTTGACGTTTTTTTTCGGAGACACCTTTCCGTCTCCGACAAGGTCGGGAACTCGCTTCGATTCGGACCCAAACCTTGACCTACATATATTTGACCTTCCGGTCCAGGTTTATGCGATTCAGTACTCCTCCTGCTTGCAGCACGAAGCTTACAGGCAGCCTCGATCGATGGCGTCCATTTCATCATGGTCTGAGCTCCCGCACGATCTCCTGCGTCTCGTCGTCGCCGGCCTTACTTTGCCGGCTGACTGCGCTCGTTTCCGAGCCGTCTGCCGTTCCTGGCGCTCGGTCCTCCGGATACCATGGATCGCACTCCCGGACAAACTATTGATGCGTTCTGAAAGCACCATCTCCAAAGTCATTTTTTCTCCAAGAACGACCTTTGTGTCGGCACCACCGATGGCTGGCTCGCCATGGACTTCATCGATCCTCACACTCGTTCTCATACCTACTCTTTGAAGAACTTCTTCTCCAAGACAACCGTGCCGCTGCCAGAGTTGGACACAATCATCGGCGGCAATGTTTCCGAGCTGTTTGAGGTCCGCAAGGTGCTCATGAAGTCCCCCCCTGTTGGTCTCATCGCCGTTAGGACCAACAACTCGAATTATCCACTCATCTTACTCCAGCCGGGGAAGGGTGCGTGGTTTCCTGAGGCACCTACAACCATGTTGTCTCGTATTATCGACATTGCCTTCCTTCAAGACAAGCTATATGGGATCACGCAGGACGAGGATCTCATCTGCCTATCTCTCGCCGCTCATGGCCACGCCGTTACCACAATTGAGTGTGTCATCAATCACTCTGGTGATGATGCTTCCGATGTTTCCATCCATGCCGATGTGCTCGGTGATGAGGACAAAGATGCGAACAATAACTACGAGGAAGATAATGACTTGGTGGTTAGAGAAGAGGATGATACCGACGATGGCTACGAGACCGCCTGTGACGACATGACCGCATATGACGACGAGGACGAGAATAAGAATGAGAACATGACAGAAAGTCGTAACTACATGAGTCAGAGCAAAAAAGATAATAGTGATGAAGAGGAGGAGGACGAAGACGTCGTAGATGAATTCGACTCAAGTAATGACGGCTTGCGGTTAGAACTGGATGATGAGCAACCCTACAAAGATCTCATTCTTACTATTTGGTACTTGGTCGAGTCACGTGGGAAATTGCTTATGCTGAGACGCCAAATGCAACGGCCGTTGCATGCTACCCGTTTCACTCGTCGGGTGGAGGTTTTCGAGGCAGACACGGATACAAACACGTGGCTGCCCGTGTCGAAAGGGCTAGACGGGCATGCACTTTTCATCAGCAAACGATTCAGCAAATCTGTTTCGGCGGGTGGGGAAGTGGAGGAGGATGCCATTTATTTTATCGACACAGGTGAAGTGTTTTACATGAGAGCCAAGACCACAACCCCGCCGGAAATATTAAGCAACTACGAGGCGTCGTGTCTGTTTATTCCCGGTTCTTTTTGATCCCCTACAACTATTTGTATACAAACCATTGTGTCGGGCATAGAACAAGACATCAGAAACTATTTTCTTTGATATATGTATTTTACATATAGGTATGAATACAGCGATGTGTATCTATATATAAGACGTTTTGGAGATTTCCAGTAAGGTACAAAAAGCGCTCAAATGACATGTCTACAGGACAGCTAGATTAGACATCAAACACTATTGTCTTGATCTATGTATTTATTTACATATAGGTATGAATACAATGATTTGCATATATCTATTAGTAGACATTTCTGGCTCCTGGGCTCCAGCGACCTTCTAATTTAAAAAAATAAAAACATATTTATAAGTTTAAAAAATAACTGAAAATATCAGGCATGATGTCAATGAGTTTTGTATAAACGTGTTAAATATCGATTTGATATACTTTATAATCTAAGCTACACAAAAATGAGAAATCTCGACGTTGCCATCCCTGTCTCATCTAACTCTGATGTTAGAGTGGATTTGAGGTTTAAATTTATTTTGAAATTCATTTTAGTATTTATAAATTTTGAAGTGTGTTTAAATATGTGTGTTTCTTATAAATAAATCGGTCTTTCGTTTAAGAGATGACGTATAGAACACTCGTCCCGTCGGTCCGGAAATGTCTCCGAACGCACTCAACCGGATAATCTTTTTTCTGATAAAGAACCGGGTAATATTTGGGACAGCCTTAACACATATTCGCGAACACCGCTGTAGTTCATAATCAAAACATAGGAAAATATAAAGCCTGAAATGTACCCAACTGAATAGACTCTCAGCAACGTAAACGTTCTAGGGGGACTTTGTTCCTCTAGACTCGCGCCAAGAATTTCCTTGGACTGGATTCACACAAGCTTGCTCTGACGTGGATTAACACAGTTACACGGACAGGGTTTTCATCGAGACCCGCACGCACCACGTCGTGCATCCCGTGATTAGCCCGCTGAAGATACAAGCAGTAGGGAACTGCATAGTGGTACACTACATCGATTCAGACCCTGCAGCGACTCTCTTCTCCTTGTTTCCAACAGAAAACGTTATTTTTTTTTGACGATAACAGCGAGCGCTGCTATCTTTTTTTATTAAGAGAGGACAACAGTAACAGAGGTCTGAGTTACATGCGCCGAAGGGCACAGATACATAAAGACAGAAAGATAAGTATAGAGAGAGAGGAGCTAATTATCACTATTCTAGGCTATAGCTATACACCAGAATATACTCAACAAATCATCGCGCGCCTGCCCAGATAGCTCCTTTGAGGCCTACCCTAGCCCAGGTTGCAAGTTCTTCAGAGATCTTGTCACAGATTGTAAAGAAGCTAAGTGATCTAGAGTTGAAAATCCTATCATTCCGCTCCCGCCAGATAAACCACCACGCAGTCATCACCAGAGAAGAGAAATGACTACGTCTTTGTGCCTGCAAGCTATTCAGTGCATTGAGCCACCATTCCTTTAGGTCTGAGGTGCTAGTATCAGGTCTTAAATTGATGGGGAAACCATACTTTGTCAAGCAGTATCCCCATACGCCAGCAGTAAACGGGCAGGCCGCAAGAAGGTGTCGCCGTCTCGTTGCCCAAGTTGCAAAGCGGGCAGTGAGGGTTGTGAGGCCACTTCCTCTTCGCCAGGTTATCCGCAGTCAGGCACTTTCCTTGGATTGCCACCCATGCGAAGAATCGAACCCTACCAGGGATCTTGATTTGCCATATAAGCTCATCGAACACACATTACGTTCTGCCTATGAGCTGCAGATTGTAAGCCGATTTTGCAGAGTACTGACCATTAGTTGTCCACTTCCAAGTTATTGAGTCAGTGCAATCTGTCAAAGTTACTCCTTGCATCAGCTGCCACAAGTCGATATATTCCCTGACGACTTGTTCAGAGGGGTTTGGTTTGATAAGATCAATCCAGTGCCTATTAAGTATCCCCTGGGCAACCGTAATCTTTCTGCCTTTGCTGTGTTTGAATAAGAGTGGGAATTGTACTTTCAGAGGGGTACCATTGCTCCAATGGTCATTCCAGAAGGAAGTGTTTAGCCCATTTCCAATCAGAATTGAGGTGGAGGTCTGGAACATTGATAGGACGTCGCTAGGAATCGACATTTGCAGTCCATGCCAAGGCTTCTCAGGGTTGGTTTTATTCTGCCATAGCCAGCGCATTTTAAGCGCCCTGCCTTGCATTGCTAAGTTAGGAATTCCTAGCCCTCCATAAATAGTAGGAGTGCAAACCTGAGACCATTTGACCAGACATTTGCCCCCACTCACCTTATCTGTGCCAGACCAGAGAAAGGCACGCTGCAACTTTTCAATTTGTTTTTGCGTCCACTTAGGAAAATCAATTGCAAGAAGCTGATATATAGGCATTGCTGCCATGACATATTTGACCAGAATAAGTCTTCCATCAATAGATATCCATTTGCCCTTCCAGCAAGCAGCCTTCTTTGCAATCTGATCTATAATGGCCTGCAGATCATTCTTTTTCAACTTCTTGTCTGAGAGGGCATTCCGAGGTAAGTGCAGGGGAACGAATCCAGCTGACAACCAAAGGCCAGCTTGAGAGGTTGCAGATCAAGACCTTCACATCTTATGGGCAATATTTTGCTCTTGGTCATATTAGTGTGCAAACCAGAGGCCTGGCCAAATAGCTCTAGGATCTGATTTACAGCCTGAACATCAGTGATAGTGGGCTTGACGAAAATCATAACATCATCTGCATACATTGAAGCCCTATGACGAATCAGCTGGCTTCCAAGAGGTGCAAGAATTTCATCATTCTGAGCTTTGTCCATCAATCTACCAAGGCAATCCATGACCAAAACAAAAAGGAGAGGGGAAAGAGGGTCTCCTTGACGCAACCCGCGTCGATGAAAAATGTTGTCTGACAGCATGGAATTGACTAGAATTTTGGTTGAAGAAGTGAGAAACAGGGCTGCTATCCAACCACACCATTTGTGTCCGAAACCCCTGAACTGCATTACCTTGAGCAAGAACTCCCAAGAGACACTATCAAATGCTTTGGAGATGTCTAACTTCAGCAGCAATGAGGGTATTTTCTTCTGTCTTAGAGACCGTGCCAGAGATTGTACATAGACGAAATTGTCGTGGATGACCCGACCCTTGATGAAGGCATTCTGACACTGAGAGATGAGGGTGTTCATCTTGGGCTGCAGTCTGGTCGAAAGAATTTTTGCAGTGACCTTGGCAAAGCAGTGAATTAAACTTATTGGCCTGAACTCTTGAGGGGAGTTTGCTCCTGCATGCTTAGGAAGCAGTATCATGGTAGCCTTGTTCAGCATACGCAGATTCTGCGTGTTGAGGTTTTGGAAATGTAAAAATGCTGCCAGCCAGTCAGATTTAATAACATCCCAGCATCTTCTAAAGAACAAGCCAGTGTACCCATCTGGTCCAGGGGCCTTTTCAGGGTGTATATCAAAGATTGCTTTCTTGATCTCTTCCGGGGTAAAAGGGTTGTCTAAATCAGAGAGGTCACACTGTGGGAAGTTGAGCGACGAGAGATTAATTTCAGCCGAGCGAGAATTATAGCCTCCAAGGATCTGGTCAAAGTGTGACCAGAGGCATTCCATCTTCTCCTCCTGATCAGCAATGCAGCCACCATTCACCATGAGACTCGGTATCATATTTTTCCGTCGCCTCCCAACAGAAAACGTTATTTGAATACAACAACATAACACCTTTCTCTTTCAAACTTCACCATTTATTTGGACTTGCATCTGCATTTCGGCAACCTCCTACACAACATGGATGGAGCAGATGTGACCTTTCATGTCGGCGGGGAGAAGTTCTTGGCTCATAGGTTCGTGCTCGCTGCTAGGTCATCCGTATTCAAGGTGGAGCTCCTCGGCGCAATGATAGATAATGTCGGCAGTCCGATTGAGATCCATGAGATGGAAGCTAATGTGTTCAAGTGCTTGCTCCATTTCATATACACCGACTCACTGCCTGTTCTTGAGATGGCTAGCAACCAAGGTGAAGCACGCCCCGATGTGGTGATGGCTGGCCATCTACTCGTGGCAGCAGACAGGTACAACGTCGAGAGGCTGAAACTGGTATGTGAACACAAGTTATGCAGCCACATTGATGCTAACATGGTGGCGACCAATTTGGCTTTAGCTTATCAGCATAATTGCAATGGACTCAAGGAAGCTTGTTTATTGTTCCTTGCTTCCCCTTCCAATTTGGAGGCGATGATGTCAAGTGATGGCTACGAGCACCTGAAAAGCAGTCGCCCATCTGCCTTTAAGGAGCTCATTGCTAGGCTCCTGCCGGTTGAAATGAAAGCGGCGAAGGATATTCTCATGACAATCTAGTAGTGTCGCTCATGATAACCGTATCTGATATAGTTATGTATCTATGTGTGTTTTAGCTTAGTTCTCTATGTATGGTTGCGTGTCTGCTGCATCAAAAAACTGCTATCTAATGTTAGTTGCTAGCTGTGAAGTTTGCTGGACTGCCCAGTGCCCTCTATTGACCCTAGGGTATTTTGGTGGAAACAAAAAAGATATCCTATCTACGAAACTTCAAATGTTATCTATCTATATCTCTATTGCAAGTACAATGTGATTGATTTGGTGTCTCTTGTGTTTTCTACTTCCTGAGATGCATGAGTCCTGGATGTGGTTTTTTTATTGCTGCTGCTTATTTATTTTTACTTATTTTTTTTTTGATATTTCACTATATTAGATTTCAACAGAAGTAACAGGATTACAATCTTTCTGGATCATCTCCCACACGCAGGAAGGAGCCTGACCCAGTAACACCCCTCCACTCAACGCACTACAAAGGCTCAAACCTATGCTATGAGCCTGACGACGTGAGGCTGTCAATGGCATACGCGTTTTGGGCTATTTTCACCACCCGATTGCTGCATGTATTGTCGGACTGTGAAGAACCCTACAATTTCTCAGTGAGTCTCATTTGATTATTTCCTTTCTACTCCCTCCATTCTATGATACAAGACATTTAGATATATCAAGATTGACTAGATACAAACCAGTTTTTTTGTGAAGAACAATATGGACTAAAATGAGAGCATATACACACTAAAACACGTTTAGATGCATACGAATCTGAGAAAACCGAGAAGAGCTAAAACATGTTATATTCAGGAAAGGAGGGAGCAACTAGCTTCTGCTTTTCTCCTGTGACATGCTCCAACATTCTTCTCCCCATATTTATAGATCCTTGTTCAAGTTATGTCGTACACCTGCTAATCATGGTCTATCTTTTTTTTGGTCTACTTGCTTATTCTCCACCCTCTCCTCCCACCACGTACTACGTACTGCCTCCGTTCCCAAATATAACATGTCTTAGCTCATACAGTACATATTTTGTCTAGATACATATTAAAATAAATGAACATGCACACTTAAACATGTTTACATACATTTGTGTACATGTGGACAAAAGGTTAAACGGCATCTTATATATTATTTAAGAACGGAGGGAGTACCCCCTCTCTCCCTCCCTCCCTCTCTCGCTCTCTCTCTCTCTCATATGGCATAGAATTACAAAACACGTGGAGTATCTTACTTGTGTGCTTATTCCATTTTAGGAGACATCACCAACTCCGACTTATAAGTTACTCCTCACCTCCTCTCAGCAATGTAGAATTAAAGGCTTTACATACCTTTACAATTCTCGCATGTCTACAACGCTTTTGAGCTAACGCTACGTCGCTTGCTTGGACCTCTTCTTTGAGCATTGCCTTGTTCCGAGTCTAACCCCTGCTACAAAGTAATACCAACACAAGTGATCATTTAGTGTCTCTAAAAAAAGTGATTGTTCAGTGCCTCCCATAAGAAAATGTGTGATTGTTCAGTGCAAGTGTGCAACTAGTCAAAACGGAAAAGACATGCATACTTTCATTTACCTATCATTTCCACTCGCCTAAGAAACACACACTTTCATTTCCCTCTCCTTTCAACTTTTCACCTCGCCTACGAAATGTACACTTTCATTTTCCTCTACTTTCCACTTAGCCTGGTCATCTCCCCTTCTCCTTCTGTTGGCGTAGTACCTAGCGACTGAGAGTGACGCTCGTTGTGGAAAGGGTTCTCCGTTTGGCCATCTCCAGGGTTGGTTGACAGCGACGGCGCGCAGGCGACCGATCTCACCAAAGATTGGTTAGCTATTTAATTTATACTCTAGAATTTTCTATAAGGTTTTGTTTACATAAACATACACTACATGCCTATGTCAAGATATTTGTTAGGCTATGTGCTATGAAATCTCCACCAATAATTAATAATGTTAAAATAGTAAAGAACTTCACAATACAAAGCACATATACGTTACATAATTTATCAAATGTAAAGAAATAAAGCAGGCATGTTTCTACTTACTTTTTGTTTGCATATTTAAGTTGGTTTTGTATCTTGTCAAGGTATTTTCTCAAAAAGGAAAAAAACCTTTTGCGCATAAAGTTTCAATGATAACTGGCAACAATTTACAAAAAATATTATATGGTTAACAATGGTAATTAAATAATATACAATATATTTGTTAAACCCACCATAATGTTAAAACTTAAGAAAAGTATAAATTTTAGTATAAATATATTTATTTTAACTTGCAATGTGAATGGGAAGAGAACAACAAAGTGAAAAAGGAAAAAATGGATAATATGTTTAGAGTGCAGGTTTAGAGGCAATTACAACTACAAATTTGGAAGTAGATTATTAAGTTAGATACTTGTGTGCTAACACGTGGTCGCGGAGCTCAAGCCGGCTTAGTTGTATTGGGTTGCGTGTACGGTAAATTAAAATTTCTTGTATTGCTACGCAACACCTCCCAAGATCGACTATGGAGATACATGCGAATACGAAGATCCGATGATCTAGTTTAGTATATGTTACCAACACCGTAGATTGCGTAAGAACGTGTTGATGACGTAGTTGATGTAGCCGATCACGGTCTCTCTCAACCAAGCTGGTAGAGAGATTCCGACGCCTTCTTCTCCTTCGCTTCACCACCTTGATTCAACAGCGTGAGGGTCAACCGTCGTGAACGACAGATCACCCCTCTGAGAGCTTGCACACGTACGCCGGGAAAGGTTCAGCAGGGCTTCGCTGTCGAAACTTGGAGTCGCGCTGGTGTATATGAAGGTGGAGATCTCAACACATGAGAAGGAGAGAGAGATTAGATCTAGTCTAATCGGATAGGTCGCCTCTAATTAGAGGTCCCTCTAATCCAACTAGAAGAGATCTAAACTTGAGAGCTACTTAACCTCTCCAAAGAGGAGGGGGTGGGGTTTATAAAGGAGACCAAAGGGTAGGGAGACTTGGACAAGGGGAAAACCTTTCCTTGTCCAACTCAACTTGTACAAGGGGAAAGTTTCCCCTTGCCAAATTCGGTTTGGGAAGGATGAGTTGGAGTTGGACTCCAACTCTCCCTCTCTTGGTGCGCCGGCGGGTGGGGCCCACCTTGGGCCGCACCAACCTAGGCAGGTGGAGCCCACCTAGGCCGGCCGCCCTGCCCTGCGCCGACCCGGCGGGTGGGCCCCGCCTGGCCAGCACCGACTCAGTCGGGTGGGGCCCGCCTGGCCGCACCGACCTGGCGGGTGGGGCCCGCCTGGCCGGCCGCCGTGGCTGCCACCGCCTCCGCCTCGCCCCCGCCGTGGGCCTTCGCCCACCAGGGTTCGGCCCGGGGTTTCCCCCATTGGCGCCTTGGCCCACCACCATTTGGTGGTGTGGCCTTTTAATATTTTTCCGTAATTATATTTATTAAATAAATAAATCAATATTTAATTAACATATAATTAAATAATATTTTGTCTAATTAATTCTTATTTGAATATTTCCTTTTACATAATATTTCACTGAATTAATTTCCTATCATATGAAACTCCTTTCATATGATCGAGACACCCAGTGTCTGCTGATAAAATACTCCAGACAAATATTTCCTCTTATATAAACCCTCAGAATAAATCCGACCGTGATAGTAACTTCTATCACAAACTTTCTCTCTTGATAAGGTATATCTATCACGCAAGCAACATACCGGTGATACTCTCTCCATGTTCCAGACCAACCATAATACACAACTAACCAATCGTAGTTTAAGTGTGTCCACCCTACAGGTTCGATAACGGGTAGCTATAATTGGTTGGGTATCAACCAATCACCGGCCAGTGACAGTTCTAAGGACGATCCTGTGTAGCTGCTATCGTTATGCCAATAACTCTTCTGTTGAACTGTTGATTATCATATATCAATCCCATTACTCACGATACTGAACTTCAGCCGAGATATAGATCCGTGGATGATACCATGAATCAATCCTCGTTACCGGTAAGTTCCCTTTACTCGTTGCCATATTATTATATCCCACATGGTGTAACTTCACCATGCATTGTCTGCAGAACATAGTGGATACATATATAATACTGAGTGGGCCTTGGACGTATCTCTCTTTACCTAGAGGAGTAATTACCCATCTCAGAACATTAGGATACACATACCTTGAAGCCACCCAGTAAGTGCCTTTATGATCACCCTGTTACGACCGTGACGGTTAACAACACCAAAGTAACTCTTCTAATATGCATGACCCTAATAGCCTCATGGTTACAAGGACATGTTATACAACAACCTTTGTGTGATAAAGCTAAGGACAAAAAGACTATTTAACGGAATCTCTTAGCATACCAACACTTGGGTGACCCAGCCATATTATATCCAATAATATGCCATCTTTGATGCTGACATATACAATGTCCATGACTAGGAAAAGCCGCGTCATCTAGCATTCACGAATTAGTCCGTAAAAGAACTAGGGTACATTTTACGTGTTCATATTCTCTACACGTGCGAGTGAGCTTTTCCCTAAATCACGCATTTAGAAATCACCGCAGTTATAGCATAGAGAATACGAATCAATAATATATGAATCAGATATATGTATATGTATAAATACATTATCACATGTATAAATACATTGCCTTTTGGGCATATATCCAACAAGTTGTCCCAGACTAAGTTTCCAGAGCCACTTTCGAGCGCCATTTTTCTGTTTGAGTTTTGCTCCTCTACTCCCGTCTATAAATGATCTCACTCTGCTACTCCTCCATGGAAGACCTCCCTCCTCCTTCCATGAGTTCAGTGCTGACATGTTCAACCTGAACTGATCTAGATCTTTTAAGAGAGCGATGAAGGTATTCTACTCCGCTGAATCTCGGTTTAATTTCTTTCTTTTCTTCTCGTCAACCTCAACCAACGAGTTTGATCATGGCATGGTCCAGAGGCAGCTGCTGGAAGCAGTAGCACCGTCGGACGCGGGCGCACTCAACTAAGACCCAGTTGGCGCGGCGCCGCTGGAAGACACCTTGCTGCTCGAGGCGAGGAGCAGAGCTGGCCGAGGCGCCGCGAGCAGAGGAGCAGCTGGCGGCGGAGCCGCTGGTCAAGGCACAGTTGGTGAAGCAGGTCGCGAAGGAGACTCTGGTCCTGACTCCTAAGCAGCTGGATGAGGCGGGGGAGGCGAGAGATTATCGGGAACCGTGCCGATTCCGCGGGGCAAAGTTGTAAACTCACACCAGAAAGCAGGGTAATTACGAAAATCTGTGAAAAACTAGAACACATGGTATAAACGGACAGAAGGAGTAGTAGGAACTGCATAGTGGTACATCGCATCGATTGAGGCCCTGCAGCGACTCCTTCTCCTTGTTTCCAACAGAAAGCGTTATGAATGAATACAACACCTCTGTTTTCTTCAAACTTCTTCGACTTCACAATTTGTTGGTCCAATCACAAAGTAACAAACTGGCTAGGAGGACCTCTACGGGTCTCTGGGTAGATGAACCGCCTTATAATTTTATCTTGTTAAGCTTCAGCCAATTACTATATCACCATCATCACCACTAATATAAAAAGGGAGAGAGAGGAGTGATCCAAATCATCCCAGCCACACAACAATTGATCCAACGCTTATTAACGAGCTGACTACGGACTGACCACGGACCTCCTCCGCAAAACGCAACTTAACTCTTCGTTAATCGGTAATCGCTAATTAACAAAAAATATCCCCGCTAATAACACATCCTTCCATCAGCGCCGGCTGCTCTCTCCATAGGCCGCCGATCTCCAAAAGCGCCGCCGCGCCCTCCATACCAGCAGATCGCGCCGTTCATCTCCGCTGTCGAAGATCTCCGCCGCCGTACCCTCCATCCCGCCGCCACACCCTCCATCACCGCCACCGCAAGCTCCATCCACGCCACCCCGCAACCTCCTCCCCGCAGATCGCACCCACGCCGGCGCCCTCCATCAACAGAGGTCACCATATCTCCCACGCCTGCCCGAGACGCCAGCGCCCGCCTGCCCGCGCGGCCGTCGCCCTAGAACACGTCGTGGACGCTGCACCAGACATCCATCAGAGCACGACGGCGTTATCGCAAATTACAGGTTAATTCTTGGTTCATACATTCAACGCCAATGTCATCATTGTCGGTTCTACTGACGCTTCAGTTTTGTGGCCCAGTTCAACACCATGTTCAACTAAAATGCCTCGGCCAGTTAGCCTTTCTTAGGAAACACACAATCTGAAACTCGAAAACAGTGAACTCTGAAGCTTACTTGTGTCAAATTCTCCACACATGTTGGGCTCTACTTAAGTACTTATAGTCCCACGTTGATTCTGATGCTTACTTTCTGGTTGGTTGTGAAATCTGTAGCAAGTTGGTTGTGCACTGAACGAACTTACTTTTTCTGAACAGCCCAAGCAAATATCAGTATGTCATCTTCAAACCATACTCCATATGAGGATATAACAAACAAAGAAAACCAAGGTAACTAACAACAATCATCGTTGTTAATACGTCATCTATGCAGATCATAATATCATAGGTGTGTCATCGATGCAGATCCTAAAGAGGTCAAGAGGCAGAAGAATAGGGAGTATTATGCAAAAAATAGAGATAAGATCAATAGTCGCCGGCATCAAACACGTGAGCTTAAAAACAGTCGTTGGTAGTGAATGACGAAAACGCTGATTGTGCAAATACTGGTATGGCTCACGTTTAAATTAAGAACTGAGTATGCAATCATATATTTGCCATTTTCGTATGGCTACTTTATATATGAATGAAATAACACTGTTTTTTAAGGTAAGACCGAAGGTAATTGACAAAAAACTAATGAGGTCATATATGCAGGTCCTATAGAGGTCAAAAGGCAGAGGGATAGACAGTGTGATGCAAATAATATTGATGGAACATTAAAACGGGTGCGCCAAACAGGGGAGCTTAATAAGCAATCATCGGTTCATGTCCAGGACGATAACATCTAGGTAAATACAGGACAAAGCGGAGTTACTCAACTGCAATGCAGAACACCTGCAGGAGGTACATGTTCTGTACTTACAACATATATGTGCCATGTTTTTGAATTGCAAGGTTATGTATGTAATACTGATTATCTGTCTTTGGTTTTACTCTAGGTGTTGGTGGTGTAGGGATGTCTCAAGCATGCTATCCCGTCGTGGTTCACAACGTACCACATTGAGCAACATAACCAATACACATACAAATGGTACACTTGGTAATAACCTTCAACACTCATACTGATGTTCTCGCTAATTTACGTTGGAGAAAATATCATTTCATGATGGCTCAAGCTATGTATTTCACATTGTCTACTTCAGGTATTGGGGATATTGGATCTGCATGTTCCAGCATGAACATTAACATGGATCTTCCCACATCATGCTTCAAAACAACTTTGATCGCCGACGATGACAGGAATGAGGGAAGTAGCTCTCATGAATGCTGACATGAGCTTCTTTCCGGTGAAGCCAATGTTGGCTTCATCATGGCAACCTCTATGGGGTTAAGAAAACATCCAGTAAGTCCTTCCTTAAAAAGTCGCCGTCGCCATTTTGACGTTACTATTACTAATTTGATGATTGACAACAGGAACTCTTCTTAGCACGGCTGCAACAACTCTTTGCTTTCATCAATGCTCAGCATGTCATAATTTTGACTTTCTTAAAGGTTATACTCTTTTTTTGCACTAATCATTTTGTCAGGTTTCTCCCCAATTAGACTAACTGTATGCTTGTCATTTCTTATAGGTGTGCACCATCAAGTTCTAAATGACTTGTCTTTCCGTGATGTTGTCAAGAATGCTGTGCTGATTAGGAAGGATGCACGCAAACCAACTGGCAGAGACAACTCTTTTGAACTACCCGTGCCAAGAAAATCAAGATGAAGATTCGTCCGTGAATCACATTTTCAAATATTTACTGGATGGTGTTTGCTATCATACACTTCGAGCGCCTACTAATTGTGAGCATACAGATGACACTATCAACAAGATGGATGAGTCTGCTGATTGTTGCGAGCATACTGACGACATATCAACAAGATGGATGAACTGGACTAGGCCATACACTTTCTAATAAATAAGAAGTCGAGTGGTTTCAAACTTTAATATTTTTTGTCATTAGATCTAAGTTTTCGTTTGTGGAAGTTGAACTTTGTGAGATTTTTTATATCATTTGATGATGGATTGCTATGCAAACCTCTATTTTGTTGGGCGTGAAATTAAACAAGTTGTGTTCATTATGCCCATAATCTTTCTTTTGAACTTCGACGATTTATTTTATTTGTTGTTCTCTTTGATGAAAGAAATTAGACTTTGTTATTGAATTATACAAATGTTTTATTACTATACGTGCATTGCACGTGCACGATTACTAGTACTATTGATGTAAGAAAACAAGAACTGACGACTAGCCGACCAAACACGGGTTTGGCTACTGCTCTCCCAAAGCCCATCTTCTAAAGCCCAACAACTATCGTGACATTAGTACGACGTTATCTTCACTCACCTAGTTCACGGCAGCCCTTCTCCGCGCCGCCGCGTTCCCCTTCCTACTCGCCTGCTGCTGCTGCTGCTCCGCCGATCTAGAACCGCACCAGCCGCCGACGGCGAGCAGCTAGAGGCAGAGGTGCTCTTCCTCCTCGATCTGCCAACTTCAACATCCCACCCAGCTGGGTCGTGGGACAGGGCACCGACCCAGGATCTTGTTTACAGTTCCTTGCTTCTCCTTCCAATTTGGAGGCGATGATGGCAAGTGATGGCTATGAGCATCTGAAAAGCAGTTACCCATCTGCCCTTAAGGAGCTGATTGCTAGGCTCCTGCCAGTTGAAATGAAAGCGGCGAAGGATATTGTCATGGCAATCTAGTAGTGTGGCTCATGATAACCGTATCAGAATTAGTCATGTATCTATGCATGTGTTAGCTTAGTTCTCTATGTATGGTTGCGTCTATGCTGCAGCAAAAAACTGCTATCTATGTTAGTTGCCAGTTCTGAAGTTTGCTGGACTCCCAAGTGTCTACTGACCTCTAGTGTCTTTTGTGTAAACGACAAAGATATCCTATCTACGAAACTTCAAATGCTATCTATCTATATCTCCATTGCAAGTACAATGCATGATTACTGGATATGTTTTTTTATTGCTGTTGCTTATTTTGTTATACTTTGTACGGACCTCATCGAATGTTCAATCTATGAGAAGCTCTGTTATACTTTATGCCTTGTTTTAAGCTTGCAATCCTGTAGTTCTTCTTCCCTAGTTAAAGGTTATATCTTTCAATCTGCCATTTTTAAGCTGTATCTTTTGGACTGCATAAAGTTCAGATGAGCTCATGAGCTTCTCACTTAAGAAGTCAACATTTGTATGACGTATAATTCCCTTTGCTCTGACTCATAAATTGATTGTATGACTCCTATGTTCTGTCACTTTTTTTCTTCTCTAGTGTATGACGTATAAGTAGTTGAACTTTACTGCTCTGTCCAATGTCCATGAATCTCTAATTTCTTTTTGTCAGGCTTAAATGAACTTGGGCGCCTTGTGTCCCCTTTGGTCGAAAAAGAATCATCTATCTATATTTATATTGCAAGTATAAACGAGATTTATCTAGTGTTGCGTAAGTTTTCTACATGCTGAGATGCATAAATATTGAAATACGGGTTTCTGCACGTTCAGTCTGTTATGGTCCGTAAAGACTTCTTATTTTGCATGATGCCATATGCTGAGATTGCAATCCGCTACTGAACTAATTCTGTTAGTATGGATGCATTTTGTCTGTCGATCTTCAGAAGCCACAGTGGGTGCAGTTCAAGTTACTAATTTGTGGGTTCATGCAAATACGATCGTACTATTATGAACGGTTAGGTCAAATCATGACCGGAAGAAAATTTGCACGGTGCCAGCCGTAGTAGTACAACTTTCAGATTTTGTCTTGTGAAAACTTGTACTGGAGGAGAGGAGGCTGAGTTTCCGTAGCAGTACACCGTTCCATCCACATCGCTCCGACTTGAGGAGCTAGGTCGCAGCCTGTTCAGAATATAGCACCGTTGGCCTGAAACCGTCAATGACTGATCGTTGAGTGCCGCGCCAAAGACGTACAATACTCTTAGAAGAAGATTCGGGAGGAATCGAGAGAGGAACAAATGAATTGAATTGTTGCTTTATTGATGATGAATGGGGCTATATATAGCACCGAACAAGCAGTTACAAAAGGGGTATGTCGGTTTGTGGAACCGACATTACAAGCAGGGATTACATGATTAATTAAAGTAATTAATTAAATCCTAACACACCCCCTAATCTATGCTTGTCCTTGCATGTCTTCATCATCTTGAAATAGTCTCCTCCAAAAACCCTGTGGGAAAAATATGAGGAGAGTAGTGTATATGATATGTTGCTAAAACTCCTTTAACCCGGTGGGGAAATAAGGAGAAAATGATGCAACATATGATGGTTATTGTCTCCTTGATAACTCATATGGGAAAACCTTAAAAAGGGAAAAACCATAGCGAGTTTAGAGAACAATAAATATGTCTTGTATACTTCCTTTAAAAACCCCGGTGGGGAAAATAGAAAGTATGACATATGATGTTTGAAGTTCTCCCCAAAAACCCTTTGGGAAAAATGTGAGGAGAATTGTATTGGATATGTTGTTAAAACTCCTTTAAAACCCAGTGGGAAAAGTAAGGAGAAAATGATACAACATATAATGATTATTGTCTTGTTAACTCAATATGAATGAAATCCATAGAGTTTAGGACAATAAATATGTCGTGTATACTTTCCTAAAAACCCCGATGGGGAAAACAGAAAGTATGACATATGATCATGTTGATATTACCTCATTAAAAACCTTGATGAGAACCTGGAAAGTAAACTCATAAAGGGAAAAAGAGTGTAATATGATGCTTTGAACATGTTACTATTCAGGAAGGTTCTCCCCCTGACCCTTGCAAATCACGAAGTCGTCGAATACCAATCCCATGAATTAATTTCTGGAATGTTATAGTTGGTAGAGACTTTGTGAATACATCAGCGAGGATATCGCATGATTTGAATTGCAAGATATTTATTCCCCGACTCTTGAGGAGTTCATGGGGATACAACCATTTAACGCATATGCTTGATGATATTGCTCTTTATGTAACATGGCTGCATCTGTGCAACACAAGCAACATTATCTTTGTAGATAATGATAGGTGATTCGAGAGAACCAATACCACATGAATAATGTACGTGGTTTATCATTCCGTGAAGCCACGCGTATTAACGTGGCTTTGTATTTCAGAATGACTGGTAGGTGTAGTCACCGAAGTCTGTTTCGAAGACATCAATGGAGTGACAGTTCTACCATGTAGGTACACATTGTGGGATCATTCAAGTAGCCAACATCAGTGTATCCTGATGATATTGGAGTTCAGATTTCTCTGAAATTACAAGAACATGTCAAATAATGTGTGGTGCCTTGGAGATATCGAAAGATATTCTTAATTCCCAACCAATTGTTTTGGTGGGTCCAATGGACAATGATATGGAACTATAAGTCCCAATATCCCTTCTACACCATCCCGTGGTTTGAGTGAATCTTTCTCTACGTCTAGAGATCGAACAACCGGCATGGGAGATAGACATGACTTGTCCATTTTAGGTTTCTCCGATATTTATAATATAGGCATCTTGGTGTACCATAATACTTGAGTGAAGTAGCCTGACTTGTAGTATCAGGCACATTTTGGGTTTACCAAATCCTTCATCTCAAATTCCGTCTTTTAGATGATCACGTGTTTCGTCATTGACGGAGTAATCCTTGTGTATGACAAACACGCATGGGTAATCATCATTATAGGAGTAATCCTTGTGTGTAAGGAACTCACTACGTCGGTTGTACCAAAATATACCGACAACAACAAGCCATGTAATGACTCACTGATTTTACACAATGCATGTTGCATTTACATTTCGATTTGGATAGATATTCCACCGGGAACCATACATGTCCAAATCTAGTGATCCACATGAAATGTAGTCACTACATCTATCAATGCATAGATAGACGATTTTGCACTGCCAATGATATAATTATCGGAAAATTTTGAGTATTCCAATCATGTATGGAGAGTAGGTCTCGAATCTCTGCGGAAACCCGACCTTATGCTACAAGCCTTGCTTTCTCACCACCTTGTTGTTCTCATTCTATTTCTAGAAGAAAACATATTGAATCCTGTATAGGGAATTCAATTGGAGGAGCGAGGCTAATTCTGCTTGGATTGCATCCTTTGTTTATTTCAGTCCGAGCGAGTGGTTTACACTCTGCCATGGCCATGGTCTTTGGATCTGAATCACTCTGAAGGATATTAGCAATCATACAAGAGAAATGTTTGTCGACAGTTGTAGGCTTTTGTTATATGATTCTCCATAGTCGATATTGTAGGAGGAAATCTCATGCACCTATGATGACTCTTCGTGATTTCCCAATACGCGTGAGTCCAGGTGTTCCGATGTCCCAGCCAGTGTGTGCAAGCTGAAGCTGGGGTTGTGGAGGTTTCCCTTCCACTGGGTGTATACTACCCATAAGGTGTTTGTCAACGCTAGGTTGACTTGCATTTACTGATTTAGAGGATTTCTCCCCAGTTTCCTTTGTTGCTTGCAAGAAGCTGGATCCTGATCAGAGGCCGTACTACTCCCTTCTTTTTATGAAATAGGGAGTTGAGTGGTTTTTCTTGGTACCTCCACTCTTTCGGGCGCATTTCTAGCCGGATTAGGAGTTTGTAACACCTTTGAGATCAGTAAATGAATCTGGCAGGATATTTGCATGTGATGCAAATTTGTGAATCCGAACGTAGAGTCCAGATTCTTGAGTACATGGGTATGAGGAGGAACGTGAAGTCCCAATTGATTTCCTGGCATTCGATGTGGTACTTGAAATCTCCCCCTAATGCCTGGAAACAATCCTCCTTAAATATAAGCACTCAGCGTACTGGGCTATGAATAAATCCCTTATGAGGGGTTCAAGGGTACTTGTTGATAGACGGATATGTACCCCACATATATCCCTAATATGTGGGCCCATGATGTACGCTGCGGTGGTGAGATCGGTACGCGTGAAGCGCTTTCGAACTTACGCAGATAGGAAATGCTCGGAGGATTTCCACGTATCAATTGCAGAGGGGAAGTACTGCTATATGCAGTTAGTCAGTAGCAGCGTGTAAAACTGCATGACTCCAACGTAGAGTTGGTAAATTGCAATTCATTAACATCCATTTGAATTGATTTAATTCGATTTATAGTCCAAACAATGGTTGGTTGGAACCACAAATATCACCTCGAATGTTTTCAAGTGACTGAAGTGATCCATTGGCACAATATGCACACTAAATCTCATGACTAGGAAAGTTTAGCTCATGCAAAACATGACCGATGGTATTGCATTATATGCAACATGTGCTACGAGTTGGATGTACGTGTAGTACAATCCAGACAATAGAGGGGGTACATTTTCATATACTTGTTCCACATCCATCAGATTGGTACTCGTAGAAATCTATATAGAATTGAAGAAATTCCAATACGGAAATCTTTATCAGATATATAGAATGTATACAATCTTATTTATATCAGAGTGCTGATGCAATATATATGTTCTATTACGACAACACAAATGGACATTAATAAAAATGACCACTAGGGAGATAGTAGGACTAGTTTAAGTCTCCAAACACTTTGGTTGAGGCGTACTCAACCATCATGTTCTCCGTGCCTGTAGGGTCCTCTGACTTATGGAAAGTTATGGCATTGCAAGGTCCAGTAGGAACATCTCGCGAACAAGCAGCTCCATTGGTGTCATCTGGAGGAAGGTTGAAGTTGGATTCAAACCTTTTCCCTTGAGGTGCTTTGCATCCCTGGGATTGCTGGTACAGAATGGCCAGATGCTTTGGGGCTTGCACTTGTTAGTGGGATGCGTGTAGCAACCACACTTGTCACAAAGCTTAGTTATTTCAAACTCATGCTTTGCGGTGCCTTTCCCACGGTCTGAGTTTCTAGGTTTCCTGTTCCGGTTGCGCTTTCGCTTACCATTGAAGTTCGAAGTCTTGCCGTTGAAGGCAACATCAAACTTTTGCCTGTTCGCGACATTCATATGAACTTCAGTTAAAGGTTGAGAACCATCCGGGCGCTGAGAGCCATTCTTAGCGAGTAGCTCATCATGCTTTTCAGCCTGAAGTAAGATATGAATGAGATTGGAATAGACTTGGTAGTCACGAGCACGGTACTGCTGCTGGAGGATCCTGTCAGATGGGAGCATAGTAGACATAGTTTTTATCTTCTCCGCATCAGTAGGTTCCTTCCGCAAAGAACGCAATTCGAAACTGATTTTATGAACATCATGATTGTACTCCCCGACAGACTTGAAGTCCTTGAGTTGGAGATGTGTCCAATCATGGAGTGATTCAGCCATAACAACTGCCTTTTGCTGTTCATACCTCGTCTTGAGGGCCTGAAACAAGGTGCTTGGGGATTCCTCCTCCAAGTACTCAGACTTGAGATCTGGGTGAATATGGTGCCTTATGATGTACTCCCTCCGTTTTTTAATATAAGATGTTTAGGTGGTACACATGTTGTCTATATGCACACTAAAATGAGTGAACATGCACACAAAAATGTGTCTACATACATTTGTGTACATGTGCACGTGGACAAAAGCTAAAATATCTTATATTAAAAAACGGAGGGAGTATAAAGCAGCATATTTTTGCTCATCTGTCAATGGCGCGACTCCAGCCGAGAGTGGAACACCCGGAGTCTGGATTGCACACACTAACCCACAGGACACAAGGGCGATCTTGATGTCCATGCCCCATATATGATAGTTGTGGCCATTAAGAGCGAGTGCATCAAACTCTCGAGCCATCATCTACCTCTATGTGAACCAGAGAATATTAATTTCCATTTGGTAAATTAAAATCCATCATGATTATGTCGTAATGGAATATGCAAAATAAATGAGGTTTCAAGAAGTGGGCTTGAACTCATTAGTGTGAAACCTCAAATTGTTAAGTATGACACGTTGTGATAATCTCCAATTGAAATTTTGGAGTAGATCTAGCAGCATTAGCGGAGTATAGAATACTCACACTTCGAATGCCTTATGTAATAACTTAATTAAAATGCATGGGAGAGCACATTGGCAATCATAATGTCAGAAATGACAAAATGTAGGCTTAAACAATAGTGGTAGATAAATCTACACACTACCTGATGATCCTGGTGGCTCTAGGTTATAGTGCCAGAAACAATGCTTGTACGTCACACGTCAGTTGGGAACCCCAAGAGGAAGGTATGATGAGTGCAGCAGTAAGTTTTCCCTCAGTATGAAACCAAGGTTTAATCGACCAGTAGGAAAACGAGGTTTGCTTCGAAGGTGTTGGTGGAGGAGTGTAGTGCGGCGCAACACCAGGGATTCCGGTGCCAACGTGGAACCTGCACAACACAATCAAATACTTTGCCCCAACTTAACAGTGAGGTTGTCAATCTCACCGGCTTGCTGAAAACAAAGGGTTAAACGTATCGAATGGAAAATGATGTTTGTTTGCATAAAACAGTAGAGAACAATGATTGCAGTAGATTGTATTTCAGATGTAAAAGAATGGACCGGGGTCCACAGTTCACTAGTGGTGTCTCTCCAATAAGATAACTAACATGCTGGGTAAACAAATTACAGCTGGGCAATTGACAATTGATAAGTGCATATAACATGCATGTGTGAGCTGTGGTGTCTACTATGAGATTCATTTGGGCATTACGACAAAGTACATAGACCGCTATCCAGCATGCATCTATGCCTAAATAGTCCACTTTCCGGTTAACATCCGTACCCCTTCCAGTATTAAGTTGCAAGCAACAGACAATTGCATTAAGTAATGTGCGTAATGTAAACAATACATTCATCCTTGAATAAAGCATTGCTGTTTTACCCCTAGTGGCAACAACACATCTACAACCTTAGAACTTGCTGTCACTATCCCAGGTTAAATAGAGGTTGAACCCAACTATCATGCATAAATACCCCCTCTTGGAGTTACAAGTATTCACTGGCCAAGGCTTCAACAAGTAACGGAGAGCATGCAAGATCACAAATGACATAGACATGATAATATAATATTCAGCTCCACATAGGTATCAATATAAGTCAGATCCCAGCAAACACAACATGTAGCATTACAATAAGATGATCTTGATCATGATAGGCAGCTCACAAGATCTAAACATGATGGCACAAGTGGAGAAGACAACCATCTAGCTACTGCTATGGACCCATAGTCCAAGGATGAACTACTCACGCATCACTCCGGAGGCGGGCATGGCGATGTAGAGCCCTCCGGTGATGATTCCCCTCTCCGGCAGGGTGCCGGGAAGAGCTTCAGAACCCCCCGAGTTAGGGTTGACGACGGCGGCGGCAGCGAATATGTTCTGGATGAAAGGCTCGGTGTTTTAGGGTTTTCGCGTCTCGGGGAATAAATAGGCGAAGGGGCGATGTCGGCGGACCCCCGAGGGGCCCAAACCACCAGGCGGCGGTGGGCCCCCCGCCAGGTGGTTTGGCCACCTCGTGGCTCTTCGTCTCTCCTTCGGACTCCGTGTACGTGCTGGAAAAATAGGGACTGGCCTTTTGTTTCGTGCAATTCCGAGAATATTTCCAGAAGTAACTTTCTGAAACCAAAAACAGCAGAAAACAGGGAACTGGCACTGTGGCATCTTGTTAATAGGTTAGTCCCAGAAAATGCATAAAAGTGATACGAAGTGTATATAAAACATGTAGCAAATGGTATAATATAAGCATGGAACAGCAGAAATTATGGATACGTTGGAGACGTATCAAGCATCCCCAAGCTTAGTTCTACTCGTCCTCGAGTAGGTAAAACGATAACAACAAATAATTTCTGAGGAGACATGCTTTCACACAATCTTGATCAATATATTGCAAGGCTCATGTCATGAATGAAGTGACTCAAAGCAATGATCTATAGTTTGCTAACAAATAGATAAAGAGTAAACAATGAATCATATAAGCAAAAACTTTTCATGAATAGTACTTTCAAGACAAGCATCAAAAAGTTTTGCATAAGAGGTAACTCATAAAGCAATAGATTCAAAGTAAAAGGCATTGAAGCAACACAAAGGATGATTAAGTTTCAGCATTGCTTTCAACTTGTAACATGTATATCTCATGGATAGTTGTCAACATAAAGCAATATAACAAGTGCAATAAGTAAATATGTAAGAATCAATGCACACAAAGTTGACACAAGTGTTTGCTTCTAAGATAGAAAGGAGTAGGTAAACTGACTCAACATAAAGTAAAAGATAGGCCCTTCGCAGAGGGAAGCAGGGATTAAATCATGTGCTAGAGCTTTTTAAGTTTTCGAAAGCATATAGAGAGCACAAAATAAGTATTTGAGAGGTGTTTGTTGTTGTCAACGAATGGTAGTGGGCACTCTAACCCCCTTGTCAACCAGACTTTCAAGAGCGGCTCCCATGAAGGACGTTATTCTACCAGCAAGGTAGATCATCCCTCTTCTCTTTTGTTTACACATGTATTTTAGTTTCTTTATAGATGACACTCCTCCCAACCTTTTGCTTACACAAGCCATGGCTAACCGAATCCTCGGGTGCCTTCCAACATTCACATACCATGGAGGAGTGTCTATTGCAAAATTAAGTTGCTTACTGATAAATCAGGGCAAAACATGTGAAGAGAATTATTAATGAAAGTTGTAATTAATTGGGGCTGGGCACCCCGTTGCCAGCTCTTTTTGCAAATTATTGGATAAGCGGATGTATATGCCACTAGTCCAGGTGAAAGTCTGTCAGAAGTAAATGACAAGATTGAAAGATAAAACACCACATACTTCCTCATGAGCTATAAAACATTGACACAAATAAGGAGTAATAAAGTTTTGAATAGTTTAAAGGTAGCACATGAAATATTTACTTGGAATGGCAGGAAATACCACATAGTAGGTAGGTATGGTGGACACAAATGGCATGGGTTTTGGCTCAAGTTTTGGATGCACGAGAAGCATTCCCTCTCAGTACAGAGTTTAGGCTAGCAAGGTTGTTTGAAGCAAACACAAGTATAAACCGGTACAGCAAGAATCACATAAAAACATATTGCAAGTATTATAAGACTCTACACTGTCTTCCTTGTTGCTCAAACATTTTACCAGAAAATATCTAGACCTTAGAGAGAACAAATATGCATCCCAAGTCTCAACAAGCTCTACGGTAGTTCTCCACTACTAGGCTTTAACTACATGATGCAAGAGCTTAAACATGATCTACTTGAGAGCTCAAAACAATTGCAAAGCATCAAATCAAACAAGACAATGATCTACAAGAATGCATATGTCTTTTCCAATACCAACTACTACATGTAGCATTTTCTTTCTTCCAAACAAACACCAATAATTTATTAAACATAAACTCTCCAAATGATAATATAATGCAGCAAGAGAGTATTTATAAACAAGTGCTAACAGCTCGAAGAGATGCATGAAAAACAGGAGCTAAAAGCACTGCAGTAGCTAGTTAAGAATACTCAACAAATATAAGTGAAGAACATGAGTATTCACATGAAAAAGCGGAGCGTGTCTCTCTCCCACACAAGGATTGCTAGGATCCGAATTTATTCAAACAAAAACAAAAATAAAAACACACAGACGCTCCAAGTAAAGCGCATAAGATGTGAAAGAATTAAAATATAGTTTCACTAGAGATGACCTGATAAGTTTGTTGATGAAGAAGGGGATGCCTTGGGCATCCCCAAGCTTAGACGCTTGAGTCTCTCTGAATATGGTTGGGATGAACCACGGGGGCATCCCCAAGCTTAGGCTTTTCACTCTTCTTGATCACATAATATCACCCTTCTCGCTTGATCCTTGAAAACTTCCTTCACACCAAACTCAAGACAGTTCTCATTAGAGGGTTAGTGCATAATCAAAAATTCTCATATTCTGTAATGATACAATCAATCCCAAAGCTTCTGGACATTAGCTACAGCCACCAATGCTTTGTGGAGCAAAGAAATCCACACAAACACAGTAAAAGAGCGAATGCAAAACAAAAGGCAGAATCTGTCAAAAACAGAACAGTCTGGAATGACGAATTTTTTCGAGGCACTTAAGTTGCTCAGATGGATCTGGCCTAAAATAATGAAAGTTGCGTACATATCTCAGGAATATGCGTGATTTTTCTCAGAATTTTTTGAATTTTCTACAGGGAGATAAGCTCAAATCCGTGACAGCTAAAAATCTGTCACTGCGCAGAAATCCAAATCTTGCATCAACTTTCAATATAGAACTTTACTTGGCACAACATTGCGATAAAATAAAGATACAAAGGAGTTGCTACAGAAGTAACAAAACTCCTTGACTCAAAGAAAACAAAAATAACAGCAAATAAAAACGATGGGTTGTCTCCCATAAGCGCTTTTCTTTAACGCCTTTCAGCTAGGCGCAGAAAGTGAAAATCAAGTGTTGTCAAGAGAAGAAGCATCAACATCATAACTTGCTCTAACAATAGAGTCAAAAGGTAACTTCATTCTCTTCCTAGGGAAGTGTTCCATACCTTTCTTGAGAGGAAATTGGTACCTTATATTACCTTCTTTCATATCAATGATGGCACCAACAGTTCGAAGAAAAGGTCTTCCCAAAACAATAGGACAAGATGCATTGCATTCAATATCCATAACAATAAAATCAACGGGGACAAGGTTATCTTTTACCGTAATAAAAACATCATTAACTCGCCCCAAAGGTTTCTTCATAGCATTATCAGCGAGAAAAACATCCAAATAACAATGTTCCAAAGGTGGCAAATCAAGAATATCATAAAGCTTCTTGGGCAAAACTGAAACACTTGCACCAAGATCACACAAGGCATTGCAATAAAAATCATTCACCTTTACCTTAATGATGGGTTCCCAACCATCTTCTAATTTCCTAGGAATAGAAGCTTTAAGTTTCAACTTCTCCTCCCTAGCTTGCAAAAGAGCATTTGTAATATGCTTTGTAAAAGCCAAATTAATAGTGCTAGCATTGGGACTTCTAGCTAATTTTTGCAAGAACATAATAACTTCAGAGATGTTACAATCATCAAAATCAAAATCATTATTGTCAATGGTGGTGGAACCATTGTCTCCAATAGTTTGAAAAATTTCAGCACTTTTATCAGAAAAAGTTTCAGCAGTTTTAGGCAATTTCAAACGCTTAGCAGAAGTAGTAGAGACATTACAACACCAATAACATTACCATCAATAGTAGGAGGTTTACTAGCATGTAAACATTAGCATTACTAGTGGTGGTGA
Organism: Poa pratensis; assembly: GCA_947311845.1. Lineage (NCBI taxonomy): Eukaryota > Viridiplantae > Streptophyta > Magnoliopsida > Poales > Poaceae > Poa > Poa pratensis. Next base: position 43,124,188 of record CAMZMU010000076.1, on the reverse strand, counting down.
TAGTACAAACTCTAACTATACTATTCTCTTTTTCAAGTTCTTCCTCTTTTTCCCACCTAGCATGCAATTCAGCCAACATCCTAATATTATTATCAATTCGAACTTGGATGGCATTTGCTGTAGCAAATGACTTAGTATCTTTAACTTCATTAGGCATAACTTTCAGTTTTAGAATTTCAACATCATGAGCAAGACTATCAACTTTAGAGACAAGATCATCAATTTTTTCAAACTTTTCCTCAACAGTTTTATTGAAAGCTTTTTGTGTGCTAATAAATTCTTTAAGCATAGCTTCAAGATCAGAGGACACACTTCTATTGTTGCTGTAGGAATTACCATAAGAATTGCCATAACCATTTGAAGGATAAGGCTTATAATTGTTGCTACCAAAATTATTCCTATAAGCATTGTTGTTGAAGTTGTTGTTTTTAATGAAGTTTACATCAACATGCTCTTCTTGAGCAACCAATGAAGCTAAAGGAATTATTAGGATCAACATGAGATCTACCATTCACAAGCATAGACATAATAGCATCAATCTTATCACTCAAAGAGGAGGTTTCTTCAACAGAATTTACCTTCTTACCTTGAGGAGCTCTTTCGGTGTGCCATTCGGAATAGTTGATCATCATATCATCAAGTAGCTTTGTTGCTGCACCTAAAGTGATGGACATAAAGGTTCCTCCAGAGGCTGAATCCAATAAGTTCCTTGAGGAAAAATTTAATCCTGCATAAAAGGTTTGGATGATCATCCAAGTAGTCAGTCCATGAGTGGGACAATTCTTCACCAAAGATTTCATTCTTTCCCAAGCTTGAGCAACATGTTCATTATCAAGTTGTTTAAAATTCATAATGCTACTTCTCAAGGATATAATCTTAGCAGGAGGATAATATTTCCCTATGAAAGCATCTTTGCATTTTGTCCAAGAATTAATACTATTTCTAGGCAAAGAAAGCAACCATTCTTTAGCTCTTCCTCTCAAGGAGAAAGGAAAAAGTTTCAGTTTTATAATATCCCCATCCATATCCTTATACTTTTGCATTTCACAAAGTTCAACAAAGTTATTAAGATGGGCAGCAGCATCATCAGTACTAACACCAGAAAATTGCTCTTTCATAACAAGATTTAATAGAGCAGGTTTAATTTCATAAAATTCTGCTGAAGCAGGTGGAGCAATAGGAGTGCATATGAAATCATTGTTGTTTGTGCTAGTGAAGTCACACAACTTAGTGTTCTCAGGAGTACTCATTTTGAAAAACAAAATCAAACTGAATTAAACAAGTAACTAATTTTTTTGTGTTTTTGATAAAGAAGCAAACAAAAAAAAAAAATAAACTAAGCAAGACAAATAACAAAGTAAAGAGATTGGGTGTGAGAGACTCCCCTTGCAGAAGCAATTCTTTTCCCCGGCAACGGCGCCAGAAAACGTGTTGGTGGCTCTAGTTATAGTGCCAGAAACAATGCTTGTACGTCACACGTCAGTTGGGAACCCCAAGAGGAAGGTATGATGAGTGCAGCAGTAAGTTTTCCCTCAGTATGAAACCAAGGTTTAATCGAACCAGTAGGAAAACGAGGTTTGCTTCGAAGGTGTTGGTGAAGGAGTGTAGTGCGGCGCAACACCAGGGATTCCGGTGCCAACGTGGAACCTGCACAACACAATCAAATTACTTTGCCCCAACTTAACAGTGAGGTTGTCAATCTCACCGGCTTGCTGAAAACAAAGGGTTAAACGTATCGAATGGAAATGATGTTTGTTTGCATAAAACAGTAGAGAACAATGATTGCAGTAGATTGTATTTCAGATGTAAAAGAATGGACCGGGGTCCACAGTTCACTAGTGGTGTCTCTCCAATAAGATAACTAACATGCTGGGTAAACAAATTACAGCTGGGCAATTGACAATTGATAAGTGCATATAACATGCATGTGTGAGCTGTGGTGTCTACTATGAGATTCATTTGGGCATTACGACAAAGTACATAGACCGCTATCCAGCATGCATCTATGCCTAAATAGTCCACTTTCCGGTTAACATCCGTACCCCTTCCAGTATTAAGTTGCAAGCAACAGACAATTGCATTAAGTAATGTGCGTAATGTAAACAATACATTCATCCTTGAATAAAGCATTGCTGTTTTACCCCTAGTGGCAACAACACATCTACAACCTTAGAACTTGCTGTCACTATCCCAGGTTAAATAGAGGTTGAACCCAACTATCATGCATAAATACCCCCTCTTGGAGTTACAAGTATTCACTGGCCAAGGCTTCAACAAGTAACGGAGAGCATGCAAGATCACAAATGACATAGACATGATAATATAATATTCAGCTCCACATAGGTATCAATATAAGTCAGATCCCAGCAAACACAACATGTAGCATTACAATAAGATGATCTTGATCATGATAGGCAGCTCACAAGATCTAAACATGATGGCACAAGTGGAGAAGACAACCATCTAGCTACTGCTATGGACCCATAGTCCAAGGATGAACTACTCACGCATCACTCCGGAGGCGGGCATGGCGATGTAGAGCCCTCCGGTGATGATTCCCCTCTCCGGCAGGGTGCCGGGAAGAGCTTCAGAACCCCCCGAGTTAGGGTTGACGACGGCGGCGGCAGCGAATATGTTCTGGATGAAAGGCTCGGTGTTTTAGGGTTTTCCGTCTCGGGGAATAAATAGGCGAAGGGGCGATGTCGGCGGACCCCCGAGGGGCCCAAACCACACAGGCGCGGCTGTGCCGGCGCCCACGCCGGCTGTGGTTTGGCCACCTCGTGGCTCCCTTCGTCTCTCCTTCGGACTCCGTGTACGTGCTGGAAAAATAGGGACTTGGCCTTTTGTTTCGTGCAATTCCGAGAATATTTCCAGAAGTAACTTTCTGAAACCAAAAACAGCAGAAAACAGGGAACTGGCACTGTGGCATCTTGTTAATAGGTTAGTCCCAGAAAATGCATAAAAGTGATACGAAGTGTATATAAAACATGTAGCAAATGGTATAATATAAGCATGGAACAGCAGAAATTATGGATACGTTGGA
>CAMZMU010000076.1:43023956-43121132 GCA_947311845.1 Poa pratensis | reverse complement strand
TCCTGGTGGCTCTAGGTTATAGTGCCAAAACAATGCTTGTACGTCACACGTCAGTTGGGAACCCCAAGAGGAAGGTATGATGAGTGCAGCAGTAAGTTTTCCCTCAGTATGAAACCAAGGTTTAATCGACCAGTAGGAAAACGAGGTTTGCTTCGAAGGTGTTGGTGGGAGTGTAGTGCGGCGCAACACCAGGGATTCCGGTGCCAACGTGGAACCTGCACAACACAATCAAATTACTTTGCCCCAACTTAACAGTGAGGTTGTCAATCTCACCGGCTTGCTGAAAACAAAGGGTTAAACGTATCGAATGGAAATGATGTTTGTTTGCATAAAACAGTAGAGAACAATGATTGCAGTAGATTGTATTTCAGATGTAAAAGAATGGACCGGGGTCCACAGTTCACTAGTGGTGTCTCTCCAATAAGATAACTAACATGCTGGGTAAACAAATTACAGCTGGGCAATTGACAATTGATAAGTGCATATAACATGCATGTGTGAGCTGTGGTGTCTACTATGAGATTCATTTGGGCATTACGACAAAGTACATAGACCGCTATCCAGCATGCATCTATGCCTAAATAGTCCACTTTCCGGTTAACATCCGTACCCCTTCCAGTATTAAGTTGCAAGCAACAGACAATTGCATTAAGTAATGTGCGTAATGTAAACAATACATTCATCCTTGAATAAAGCATTGCTGTTTTACCCCTAGTGGCAACAACACATCTACAACCTTAGAACTTGCTGTCACTATCCCAGGTTAAATAGAGGTTGAACCCAACTATCATGCATAAATACCCCCTCTTGGAGTTACAAGTATTCACTGGCCAAGGCTTCAACAAGTAACGGAGAGCATGCAAGATCACAAATGACATAGACATGATAATATAATATTCAGCTCCACATAGGTATCAATATAAGTCAGATCCCAGCAAACACAACATGTAGCATTACAATAAGATGATCTTGATCATGATAGGCAGCTCACAAGATCTAAACATGATGGCACAAGTGGAGAAGACAACCATCTAGCTACTGCTATGGACCCATAGTCCAAGGATGAACTACTCACGCATCACTCCGGAGGCGGGCATGGCGATGTAGAGCCCTCCGGTGATGATTCCCCTCTCCGGCAGGGTGCCGGGAAGAGCTTCAGAACCCCCCGAGTTAGGGTTGACGACGGCGGCGGCAGCGAATATGTTCTGGATGAAAGGCTCGGTGTTTTAGGGTTTTCGCGTCTCGGGGAATAAATAGGCGAAGGGGCGATGTCGGCGGACCCCCGAGGGGCCCAAACCACCAGGCGCGGCTGGTGGGCCGCGCCCCTGTGGTTTGGCCACCTCGTGGCTCCTTCGTCTCTCCTTCGGACTCCGTGTACGTGCTGGAAAAATAGGGACTGGCCTTTTGTTTCGTGCAATTCCGAGAATATTTCCAGAAGTAACTTTCTGAAACCAAAAACAGCAGAAAACAGGGAACTGGCACTGTGGCATCTTGTTAATAGGTTAGTCCCAGAAAATGCATAAAAGTGATACGAAGTGTATATAAAACATGTAGCAAATGGTATAATATAAGCATGGAACAGCAGAAATTATGGATACGTTGGAGACGTATCAAGCATCCCCAAGCTTAGTTCTACTCGTCCTCGAGTAGGTAAAACGATAACAACAAATAATTTCTGAGGAGACATGCTTTCACACAATCTTGATCAATATATTGCAAGGCTCATGTCATGAATGAAGTGACTCAAAGCAATGATCTATAGTTTGCTAACAAATAGATAAAGAGTAAACAATGAATCATATAAGCAAAAACTTTTCATGAATAGTACTTTCAAGACAAGCATCAAAAAGTTTTGCATAAGAGGTAACTCATAAAGCAATAGATTCAAAGTAAAAGGCATTGAAGCAACACAAAGGATGATTAAGTTTCAGCATTTGCTTTCAACTTGTAACATGTATATCTCATGGATAGTTGTCAACATAAAGCAATATAACAAGTGCAATAAGTAAATATGTAAGAATCAATGCACACAAAGTTGACACAAGTGTTTGCTTCTAAGATAGAAAGGAGTAGGTAAACTGACTCAACATAAAGTAAAAGATAGGCCCTTCGCAGAGGGAAGCAGGGATTAAATCATGTGCTAGAGCTTTTTAAGTTTTCGAAAGCATATAGAGAGCACAAAATAAGTATTTGAGAGGTGTTTGTTGTTGTCAACGAATGGTAGTGGGCACTCTAACCCCCTTGTCAACCAGACTTTCAAAGAGCGGCTCCCATGAAGGACGTTATTCTACCAGCAAGGTAGATCATCCCTCTTCTCTTTTGTTTACACATGTATTTTAGTTTCTTTATAGATGACACTCCTCCCAACCTTTTGCTTACACAAGCCATGGCTAACCGAATCCTCGGGTGCCTTCCAACATTCACATACCATGGAGGAGTGTCTATTGCAAAATTAAGTTGCTTACTGATAAATCAGGGCAAAACATGTGAAGAGAATTATTAATGAAAGTTGTAATTAATTGGGGCTGGGCACCCCGTTGCCAGCTCTTTTTGCAAATTATTGGATAAGCGGATGTATATGCCACTAGTCCAGGTGAAAGTCTGTCAGAAGTAAATGACAAGATTGAAAGATAAAACACCACATACTTCCTCATGAGCTATAAAACATTGACACAAATAAGGAGTAATAAAGTTTTGAATAGTTTAAAGGTAGCACATGAAATATTTACTTGGAATGGCAGGAAATACCACATAGTAGGTAGGTATGGTGGACACAAATGGCATGGGTTTTGGCTCAAGTTTTGGATGCACGAGAAGCATTCCCTCTCAGTACAGAGTTTAGGCTAGCAAGGTTGTTTGAAGCAAACACAAGTATAAACCGGTACAGCAAGAATCACATAAAAACATATTGCAAGTATTATAAGACTCTACACTGTCTTCCTTGTTGCTCAAACATTTTACCAGAAAATATCTAGACCTTAGAGAGAACAAATATGCATCCCAAGTCTCAACAAGCTCTACGGTAGTTCTCCACTACTAGGCTTTAACTACATGATGCAAGAGCTTAAACATGATCTACTTGAGAGCTCAAAACAATTGCAAAGCATCAAATCAAAACAAGACAATGATCTACAAGAATGCATATGTCTTTTCCAATACCAACTACTACATGTAGCATTTTCTTTCTTCCAAACAAACACCAATAATTTATTAAACATAAACTCTCCAAATGATAATATAATGCAGCAAGAGAGTATTTATAAACAAGTGCTAACAGCTCGAAGAGATGCATGAAAAACAGGAGCTAAAAGCACTGCAGTAGCTAGTTAAGAATACTCAACAAATATAAGTGAAGAACATGAGTATTCACATGAAAAAGCGGAGCGTGTCTCTCTCCCACACAAGGATTGCTAGGATCCGAATTTATTCAAACAAAAACAAAAATAAAAACACACAGACGCTCCAAGTAAAGCGCATAAGATGTGAAAGAATTAAAATATAGTTTCACTAGAGATGACCTGATAAGTTTGTTGATGAAGAAGGGGATGCCTTGGGCATCCCCAAGCTTAGACGCTTGAGTCTCTCTGAATATGGTTGGGATGAACCACGGGGGCATCCCCAAGCTTAGGCTTTTCACTCTTCTTGATCACATAATATCACCCTTCTCGCTTGATCCTTGAAAACTTCCTTCACACCAAACTCAAGACAGTTCTCATTAGAGGGTTAGTGCATAATCAAAAATTCTCATATTCTGTAATGATACAATCAATCCCAAAGCTTCTGGACATTAGCTACAGCCACCAATGCTTTGTGGAGCAAAGAAATCCACACAAACACAGTAAAAGAGCGAATGCAAAACAAAAGGCAGAATCTGTCAAAAACAGAACAGTCTGGAATGACGAATTTTTTCGAGGCACTTAAGTTGCTCAGATGGATCTGGCCTAAAATAATGAAAGTTGCGTACATATCTCAGGAATATGCGTGATTTTTCTCAGAATTTTTTGAATTTTCTACAGGGAGATAAGCTCAAATCCGTGACAGCTAAAAATCTGTCACTGCGCAGAAATCCAAATCTTGCATCAACTTTCAATATAGAACTTTACTTGGCACAACATTGCGATAAAATAAAGATACAAAGGAGTTGCTACAGAAGTAACAAAACTCCTTGACTCAAAGAAAACAAAAATAACAGCAAATAAAAACGATGGGTTGTCTCCCATAAGCGCTTTTCTTTAACGCCTTTCAGCTAGGCGCAGAAAGTGAAAATCAAGTGTTGTCAAGAGAAGAAGCATCAACATCATAACTTGCTCTAACAATAGAGTCAAAAGGTAACTTCATTCTCTTCCTAGGGAAGTGTTCCATACCTTTCTTGAGAGGAAATTGGTACCTTATATTACCTTCTTTCATATCAATGATGGCACCAACAGTTCGAAGAAAAGGTCTTCCCAAAACAATAGGACAAGATGCATTGCATTCAATATCCATAACAATAAAATCAACGGGGACAAGGTTATTTTTACGTAATAAAAACATCATTAACTCGCCCCAAAGGTTTCTTCATAGCATTATCAGCGAGAAAAACATCCAAATAACAATGTTCCAAAGGTGGCAAATCAAGAATATCATAAAGCTTCTTGGGCAAAACTGAAACACTTGCACCAAGATCACACAAGGCATTGCAATAAAAATCATTCACCTTTACCTTAATGATGGGTTCCCAACCATCTTCTAATTTCCTAGGAATAGAAGCTTTAAGTTTCAACTTCTCCTCCCTAGCTTGCAAAAGAGCATTTGTAATATGCTTTGTAAAAGCCAAATTAATAGTGCTAGCATTGGGACTTCTAGCTAATTTTTGCAAGAACATAATAACTTCAGAGATGTTACAATCATCAAAATCAAAATCATTATTGTCAATGGTGGTGGAACCATTGTCTCCAATAGTTTGAAAAATTTCAGCACTTTTATCAGAAAAAGTTTCAGCAGTTTTAGGCAATTTCAAACGCTTTGCAGAAGTAGTAGAGACATTACAACACCAATAACATTACCATCAATAGTAGGAGGTTTACTAGCATGTAAACATTAGCATTACTAGTGGTGGTGATAGTACAAACTCTAACTATACTATTCTCTTTTTCAAGTTCTTCCTCTTTTTCCCACCTAGCATGCAATTCAGCCAACATCCTAATATTATTATCAATTCGAACTTGGATGGCATTTGCTGTAGCAAATGACTTATATCTTTAACTTCATTAGGCATAACTTTCAGTTTTAGAATTTCAACATCATGAGCAAGACTATCAACTTTAGAGACAAGATCATCAATTTTTTCAAACTTTTCCTCAACAGTTTTATTGAAAGCTTTTTGTGTGCTAATAAATTCTTTAAGCATAGCTTCAAGATCAGAGGACACACTTCTATTGTTGCTGTAGGAATTACCATAAGAATTGCCATAACCATTTGAAGGATAAGGCTTATAATTGTTGCTACCAAAATTATTCCTATAAGCATTGTTGTTGAAGTTGTTGTTTTTAATGAAGTTTACATCAACATGCTCTTCTTGAGCAACCAATGAAGCTAAAGGAACATTATTAGGATCAACATGAGATCTACCATTCACAAGCATAGACATAATAGCATCAATCTTATCACTCAAAGAGGAGGTTTCTTCAACAGAATTTACCTTCTTACCTTGAGGAGCTCTTTCGGTGTGCCATTCGGAATAGTTGATCATCATATCATCAAGTAGCTTTGTTGCTGCACCTAAAGTGATGGACATAAAGGTTCCTCCAGAGGCTGAATCCAATAAGTTCCTTGAGGAAAAATTTAATCCTGCATAAAAGGTTTGGATGATCATCCAAGTAGTCAGTCCATGAGTGGGACAATTCTTCACCAAAGATTTCATTCTTTCCCAAGCTTGAGCAACATGTTCATTATCAAGTTGTTTAAAATTCATAATGCTACTTCTCAAGGATATAATCTTAGCAGGAGGATAATATTTCCCTATGAAAGCATCTTTGCATTTTGTCCAAGAATTAATACTATTTCTAGGCAAAGAAAGCAACCATTCTTTAGCTCTTCCTCTCAAGGAGAAAGGAAAAAGTTTCAGTTTTATAATATCCCCATCCATATCCTTATACTTTTGCATTTCACAAAGTTCAACAAAGTTATTAAGATGGGCAGCAGCATCATCAGTACTAACACCAGAAAATTGCTCTTTCATAACAAGATTTAATAGAGCAGGTTTAATTTCATAAAATTCTGCTGTAGAAGCAGGTGGAGCAATAGGAGTGCATATGAAATCATTGTTGTTTGTGCTAGTGAAGTCACACAACTTAGTGTTCTCAGGAGTACTCATTTTGAAAAACAAAATCAAACTGAATTAAACAAGTAACTAATTTTTTTGTGTTTTTGATAAAAGAGCAAACAAACTAAATAAAAATAAACTAAGCAAGACAAATAACAAAGTAAAGAGATTGGGTGTGAGAGACTCCCCTTGCAGAAGCAATTCGTTTTCCCCGGCAACGGCGCCAGAAAACGTGTTGGTGGCTCTAGGTTATAGTGCCAGAAACAATGCTTGTACGTCACACGTCAGTTGGGAACCCCAAGAGGAAGGTATGATGAGTGCAGCAGTAAGTTTTCCCTCAGTATGAAACCAAGGTTTAATCGAACCAGTAGGAAAACGAGGTTTGCTTCGAAGGTGTTGGTGAAGGAGTGTAGTGCGGCGCAACACCAGGGATTCCGGTGCCAACGTGGAACCTGCACAACACAATCAAATTACTTTGCCCCAACTTAACAGTGAGGTTGTCAATCTCACCGGCTTGCTGAAAACAAAGGGTTAAACGTATCGAATGGAAAATGATGTTTGTTTGCATAAAACAGTAGAGAACAATGATTGCAGTAGATTGTATTTCAGATGTAAAAGAATGGACCGGGGTCCACAGTTCACTAGTGGTGTCTCTCCAATAAGATAACTAACATGCTGGGTAAACAAATTACAGCTGGGCAATTGACAATTGATAAGTGCATATAACATGCATGTGTGAGCTGTGGTGTCTACTATGAGATTCATTTGGGCATTACGACAAAGTACATAGACCGCTATCCAGCATGCATCTATGCCTAAATAGTCCACTTTCCGGTTAACATCCGTACCCCTTCCAGTATTAAGTTGCAAGCAACAGACAATTGCATTAAGTAATGTGCGTAATGTAAACAATACATTCATCCTTGAATAAAGCATTGCTGTTTTACCCCTAGTGGCAACAACACATCTACAACCTTAGAACTTGCTGTCACTATCCCAGGTTAAATAGAGGTTGAACCCAACTATCATGCATAAATACCCCCTCTTGGAGTTACAAGTATTCACTTGGCCAAGGCTTCAACAAGTAACGGAGAGCATGCAAGATCACAAATGACATAGACATGATAATATAATATTCAGCTCCACATAGGTATCAATATAAGTCAGATCCCAGCAAACACAACATGTAGCATTACAATAAGATGATCTTGATCATGATAGGCAGCTCACAAGATCTAAACATGATGGCACAAGTGGAGAAGACAACCATCTAGCTACTGCTATGGACCCATAGTCCAAGGATGAACTACTCACGCATCACTCCGGAGGCGGGCATGGCGATGTAGAGCCCTCCGGTGATGATTCCCCTCTCCGGCAGGGTGCCGGGAAGAGCTTCAGAAACCCCCCGAGTTAGGGTTGACGACGCGGCGGCAGCGAATATGTTCTGGATGAAAGGCTCGGTGTTTTAGGGTTTTCGCGTCTCGGGGAATAAATAGGCGAAGGGGCGATGTCGGCGGACCCCCGAGGGGCCCAAACCACCAGGCGCGGCTGGGGTGGGCCGCGCCCCTGGTGGTTTGGCCACCTCGTGGCTCCCTTCGTCTCTCCTTCGGACTCCGTGTACGTGCTGGAAAAATAGGGACCTGGCCTTTTGTTTCGTGCAATTCCGAGAATATTTCCAGAAGTAACTTTCTGAAACCAAAAACAGCAGAAAACAGGGAACTGGCACTGTGGCATCTTGTTAATAGGTTAGTCCCAGAAAATGCATAAAAGTGATACGAAGTGTATATAAAACATGTAGCAAATGGTATAATATAAGCATGGAACAGCAGAAATTATGGATACGTTGGAGACGTATCAGATCCCAAAACATCAATTTGAAGAAATCACTCTGAATTTTGCATTTATGTTTGCAAGAAACTGAAAATCTCAATTGCACATAGACATGTTAATCTCGACATGTGTCAAACATGGAAATATATACATATCTTAGAAACATTCGGAATACATCGTACTCGACAGAGAAACAGTACTATAGAGGTACTGAATTTGTATTTGCAAGAAATTAAAAATCTCAATTGCAAATAGACATAATTAATCTTGACACATGACAAATGTGGAAATATATTACATCAAGGATCTGGAATACATTGGTACTCAACAGAAAACAGTACTGAAAAATATGTACCGAATTTAAAAGTCTAAAGCAGGAATAGAATCACTGCTAGAAGTGTTGTTATGACACTAATTGCTAAAAGGCTGAAAAATACGACAAATTGCTACTGCGCTGTATTAAACAAACAGCAAATAACAAACATCAAACATGGATAGTTTCTGGCCAGCACGCTGTACGCGTGCACATGGGCAGAAAGGAGCCATCGTCTAGTACTACATCGCTCCGGTCAACGCGCGGATAAGGAGAGCAGAGCGACAGGGAAGGAGAAAAAAAATCCCCAATTTGCTCCATCCCCAATCCATCGATATGACGGAGGTGCAGACCAGCACAACGCAACCTCCGCGTGCGGCCGCATCAGTGCTCACCGGCGGCGAGAGGTGCTCCCGCCGCGCCCATCCTCGGAGGAGGAACCGCCGGGGAGATGGGTGCCGGGCGTGACGCCATTAGGGAGCCCGGCGCTCGGGCTCCACGTGCCTGAGCGGCGGCCACGGCCACACGACGGCGAACTCGTCAGCGGGACGTCAAGAGCCTTGCGACGGCGGCGAGCACCCGTACGGGCCGAAGCGAGGGCTTGGCGGGCGAGCCGGGCATGGGTGCCCCGCGCGGCACTGCCTCGTTCTCGACGGCGGGCGCCGGTGATGGGGGGCGTGGTGGTGTGACGGAGACGGCAGCCGCGGCGCTCGTTGGCGCCGAGACGAAGGCGAGGGCGTCGCCCAGCCGCTGGTCGTGAATACCAAGCGCGCCGCAGGGAGCAGCACCACGTTGGGAGGCCGCGGTCTCGAGTGCCGGCGCACCGCAAGGATGCAAGCCGTCGACGCCGCGAGCATGGCCAACGCCGGCAGCTGCATCGTGGGATGCCATGTTTTGGCTCACCTTGGTGTGCAGAGGAGTCGCGGTGGTCCGCCGTCGTCGGTCGACGGTGTGGTATGCCCGCTGCTCGTTTTCCTCTTCGCGAAATCGCTCAGATGCAGAGCGTGCGTGCTGATAACGTCTTAGAAGAAGATTTGGGAGGAATCGAGAGAGGAACAAATGAATTGAACTGTTGCTTTATTGATGATGAATGGGGCTATATATAGCACCGAACAAGCAGTTACAAAAGGGGTATGTCGGTTTGTGGAACCGACATTGCAAGCAGGGATTACATGATTAATTAAAGTAATTAATTAAATCCTAACAAATTTAATAATCAAGTTTCTGACTTGGCGGATGACTTGCTGACTCGGTGAACATGCAACATGACTACGTGACTCTCTAGGTGTGACACTGTAATGGCAATACGGGCGCACAAATTTAATAATCGCAGGCACAAATGTTCGACTGAATTGTGGTTTGTTTATAGACTTTTTGCCCAATATTTTGGACGTTCAAGTCACTAGGACCCCCTTGCTTCCAACAGAGTACCTTTTTTTTAATCCAACAGAACACCTTTGTTTTATTAAACTACACAATTTGGTTTTCTAGTGGACTTCACAATTTGTTACTTCATTCTCAAAGTTACCAACATTTTTTTGAGGGGACTCAAAGTTACCAACTGACGACTAACCGAGCATAAACGCTGTTAGCTTAGAAAACAAAATGGAACATACACGGGCTGTACAGCTCCCCGAAGCCATCTGAGCCCAAAAACTTTCGTCACCTAGCTCAGGCCAGTACTTCTCCGCGCCGCCGCGTTCCCCTCTTGGGTTCTTCCTCTGCTGCTGTGCTCTCACACTCCCCTTCCTACTCGCCTGCTGTTGCTGCTGATCCGCCGACCTAGAACCGCACCAGCAGCCGACGGCGAGCAGCTAGAGGCAGCGGTGCTCTTACTCCTCGATCTGCTCTCACACTCCCGTCAGTTGGTAAGTTTCAGCTACTCAGCGTGGTCGGCTCACCTCCGTGGCATTTGGGGTCCTAGCTGTCCATCTTGTCGCTCCGGACTCGTGGCCGGTTCCCTGGGTCGTGCGACGTGGCACTGACCCACCATCCCGGCTGCTACCAATCCATCCTGCCCAGCTACCGAACCAACCTCCGGAATGGCAGATCAGCGCAACGTTTCTGCTGACATTGTAGCTGAATCTGAGGAAAGGTCTTACTCTTACGTGTTCAAGGTACGTGGATACTCAAGACTGAAGGAGCTGTTCAAGAACGGTGAGTGCGTGTCTTCTTCCCCTTTCAGCGTTGGAGGTGGCAACTGGGTTCTGAGGTATTATCCCAACAGTAACGTTCCAGGAGAGCATGATAGTAGAATATCCCTGGTTCGTGTATCTCCTGATGCTAAGTATGTGAATGCGGAAGCCAGTTGCCTTAGTCTACCAGTGCCAACTTCCTTCTTCATCTTCGGTGGCATGATTGAAAAGGACTATACTTTTCAAGCGATAGGCAATTTGGGCCTCCTTCTCAAAAGGGGGAAATTGGAGCAAGCGGGGCATATAATAGATGACTCTTTCAACATCAAGTGTCATTTCGCTCTCAAGAAGGATATCCACAGTGAAGAAGCAATTGGCAATCAGTTTGTTGTTGTTCCTCCAACTGACTTGCATCTGCATTTCGGCAACCTCCTAGACAGCATGAATGGAGCGGACGTGACCTTTCATGTCGGCGGGGAGAAGTTCTTGGCTCACAGGCTCGTGCTTGCTGCTAGGTCATCCGTGTTCAAGGCCGAGCTCTTCGGCGCAATGAAGGAGAATGTGGGCAGTCCGATTGAGATCCATGAGATGGAAGCTGATGTGTTCAGGTCCTTGCTCCATTTCATATACACCGACTCACTGCCTGTTCTTCAGATGGCTTGCAATCAAGGTGAAGCGCGTCCTGATGTGGTGATGGCTGGCCATTTGCTCGTGGCAGCCGACAGGTACAATATCGACAGGCTTAAACTGATATGCGAACATAAGTTATGCAGCCACATTGATGCCAGTATGGTGGCGACAAGTTTGGCTTTAGCCGAGCAGCATAGCTGCCATGGACTCAAAGAAGCTTGTCTACAGTTCCTTGCTTCTCCTTCTAATTTGGAGGCGATGATAGCAAGTGATGGCTATGAGCATCTGAAAATCAGTTGCCCCACTTCCCTTAGGGAGTTGATTATTAGGCTGCTACCGGTTGAACTGAAAGCGGCCAAGGATATTGTCATATCAATCTAGTAGTGTGGCTCAGGATAACCGTAGCTAAATTACTTAGGTATGTATTTATGTTTTAGCTTAGTTCTCTATGTATGGTTGCATGCCTGCTGCAGCAAATAACTCCTATCTGTGTTAGTTGCTAGCTCTGAAGTTTGTTGGACTGCCTAGTGTCTATTGACCTCTAGTGTCTTCTGGTGGATACCACAAAGATATCCTATCTACAAAACTTCAAATGTTGTCTATCTATAACTCCATTGCAAGTACAATGTGATTGATTGGGTGTCTCTTGTATTTCTATTTCCTGAGATGCATGATTACTGGAAATGTTTTTTTTTGTTGCTGCTGCTTATTTTGTTATACTTTGTACGGACCTCATCGACTGTTCAATCTATGAGAAGCTCTGTTATGCCATGTTTATAAGCTTGCCATCCTCTAGTTCTTCTTCCCTAGTTAAAGGTTATATCTGTGAATCTGCCATTTTTAAGCTGTATCTTTTGGACTGCATAAAGTTCGGATGAGCAGCTCACTGAAGAAGTCAACATTTGTATGACGTATAATTTCCCTTTGTTTTGACTCATAAAGTGAGTATATGAATCCTATGTTGTGTCATTGTTTATTCTCGACTGTATGATATATATAAGTAGTTGAAGTTTACTGCTTTGTCCAATGTCCATGAAACTCGAATTTCTCTAGTGTATGATATATAAGTAGTTGAAGTTTACTGATCTATCGGGTGTTGCCTATGCTTTCTACAATACTTAGATGCATAAATATCGAAATAGGGGTTTCTGCATATTCAGTCTGTTATGGTCAGTAAAGACTTCTTATTTTGCCTGATGTCATATGCTGAGATTGCAATCCGCTACTGAACTGATTCTGGTAGTATGAGCGTAATTTTTACTGTCGATCTTCAGAAGCCACATGGTGCAGTTTAAGTTACTAATTTGTGGGTTCATGCAAATATGATCGTACTACTATGAACTGGTTAGGTCAAATCATGACAAAAGAAAATTTGCACGGTGCCAGCCGTAGTAGTACAGCTTTCAGAATTCAGATTTTGTCTTGTGAAACTTGTACTGGACGAGAGGAGGGAAATTTTCCGTAGCAGTACTCCTTTGTATCCACATCGCTCCGACTCGAGGAGCTAGCTCGCAACCTGTTTTCAACTGAATTGTGGTTTGTTTTTAGACATTTTGTCGAGTATTTGGGACGTTCAAGTCACTAGCGCCTTGTTTCCAACAGAGAACCTTTATTTTAATCCAAAGTTTTCTAATGGACTTCACGATTTGTTACTGTATTCTCAAAGTTACCAATTGACGACTAACTATAGCTGGCCAAACGGGCCGTGCTAAACGGGCTGTCACGAGGCACGGGATTTTCGACCTGGCCCAAGCACGTCGTGCCGTGCCAGGCCCGTGGCCTGAGCGTGCTCGTGCCCGACCTCAATCTGAAGCACGTGGGCTGGCTCGGCAAGGCACAATTAGCACCGTGCCTTAATCGTTCCGCGCATTCGTTGACCACCACCCACACGACCCAGCACGCATCGATCTGCACAGATCTATCTACACCACGAGCGCCACCGCTAGCACCCTGAGCGCCGCCGCCAGCTCCCAACTCGACACGAAGGAGACGAGGAACCGCGCCTTCGCCGCCGCCGGAGCCGCGCCGTCGCCGGAGTTGTGCTATGCCGACGCCGGAGCTGTGTTGTGCCGGCGCCGGAGTCACGCCTTCTCCGTAACCGGAGCCGCGCTGGATGTGTGTCGTGCCGTCGCCGGAGCCGCGCATTCGCTGGAGGTGTGTCGTGCCGTGCCGCCGTGCTATTGCCATGCCGCCGTGCTCGTGTTCCTCCCGAAGTTGAAGCCCGCGTGCCGGCCCGGCACGGCACGATTAGCACCGTGCCTTAATCGTGCCGTGCTGTAATCGTGCCGTGCCGGGTGAGGGCACGTTTGGCCAGCGACTAACCACCACCAAGAATCGGGTCGTTAGGCTCTTGAACTGTGACGCACCGGTGTAGAAATTTGAACTGCAACCCGCTGTGGTTTCTTACGATTAGGTACGATTAAGAGACAAATAACGCTCATACTAACAGATTCACTTCAGTGGAGTTCTAACATGTCTGTATGCTTGGAATCACACTCGAGCAAAGGCGGGCAATTGATTCCAAATCCATACCAATACCTTTCAGCCCATCCAAAACTTGGAAGGACAATAAAAATAAACAATAAAAATTGACAAACAAGGAAGAGTGGTATCTTCACGTCCAAAGTTAAAAGCCAGGACAGACAGTTACTCCAAAAAGATAGTGAGAAGAAACAGGAATATATAGCATGGACGTTATCTTCTACAATGAGGAGGCAGTCCAAAAGAAACAACATAAAGAAAAACTATGGAAGAACTCACTCAGACAAAAAAAAACTAGGGAAGAACTAGAGGAATGCAATCTCAACATGTGACATCAGGTAAAATAAAATTCCACATAGAACAGTTGAAGTCCTTACGGACCATAACAAACTAAGCAAGGAGATACCCCCCCCCCCCCCTTGGACATTTATGCATCTCAGCAAATAGAAAATAAAGGCATCACCCAATCAATCTCGTTCTACTTGCTATATAGATATAAATTGATAGTTCTTTTTCCATCAAAGGGGACACGTGGCGCCCAAATTCATTTAAGCCCTAGAAAGAAAAATTAAAGTTTCATGCACATTGGACATAACAGTAAGTTTCAACTATTTATATATAATGCACTAGAGAGAAAAAATGACATAACATAAGAGTCATATACTCACATTATGAGTTAGAAGAAAGAGGAATTATATGTTGCGCGCTTGTTGACTTGTTCAATGAGGAGCTCATCTGAACTTATGCAATCCAAAACATATAGACTAAATAATAGCTAATTCACGGATATAACGCTTATTAGGAAAGAAAAACTCGAGGACTGCAAGCTGAAAACAAGACACCAAGTACAACATAGCTTCACCATAGATAGAACAGTTGATGAGGTCCTTAAAAGTAGGGATGAAAACGGAGCGGAATCTTTCCGACTTTTCCGCGGAAAAACGGAAACGGAACGACGGAAGTGGAAACGGAATTTTGCAAAACGAAAACGGAAACGGAAACTTTTATGCGGAAACGGAAACGGAACAGCGTATTCCGGCGGAACGACCACGGAAACGGAAATTCCGTTTCCGGCAATACGGAACTTTCTGTTTTTTGCTACGTGGTGTCATCTGAATGCAGCAGACCTAACAATTTTAGTGAGAACACCGAGACAGAACCAAAGATCTAAAAAAAAAAGTAAAATATATGAAGTGACCATGTTTAGTGAAAGTGCATATGTTGCCCCATGCGTGGTTTTGGTAATTAATGACAATCCTTATGGACTAATGTTTGCTTTGAGATATACTTGTAGATCTTATCCATAGGAAAAGATTGGAGTTCATGTGTTGGACTCTAGAAGATTACATGATGACCAAGGTTCCATCCAAGGGTTTATATGAAGAATGGTCATGAGAAGAGTTGAGCTTATTGCAAGCATGGCTTGGAAAAGAAGATTGAGTGAACTTCATGTTTCATGTTTATCTCCAAGCCATCATCTATATCAAGAGAAAAATATGAAGCGCAAGTGGATACATGAAGACGGAGATTAGCGAGGCTCTCCCATAATGGAGTATGGGGGAGCATTTGGAGATGTCTTCATCAAGCATGTGCTAGCAAGCGCAATTCAAGAAAAGTGGTCCACTTGAAGAGATCAAGATCGTCATCATCTAGCTCAAGTGGAATGCGCAAGGCAAAGGTATGATCTTGATAGGGTTTCTATTTTACCGGTCTCATGTTGTTAGTTCGGAGACCGGGTTATAGGATAGACTCCGTACTATCAAGAGGGGCTCTCAAGTGAGTAACTTGATCGCATCTTTGTGGAGAGCTCAAACCTTTGCATACTTGGCATATCATCTTTCTTGGTTCTTATTTGGCTTTTATCCATGTGAGAATTTAGAGCTTGTGTTCATCTCCATACCAAGCTCTAGTTCATCGAAAACGGATTTCGTATTGACAACTTGTTGCGTTTTCGGTGTTGGAAGCTTTACCGGTTTGTCTTTTGTAGAGAGATCAAACTCTCCTCTTGTGTTCTCCTCCTCACATGATGGACTATGATGTTTCTCTACATAATCTTGAAGGGCTCTTCGTTGCGATTCCAACGAGCCCAAGAACATTGAAAACGGAGTCCGGATGAAAACTTGTTGCATTCTCGGCTTTGGAAATATTATCGGTCCACCTTCGAGATAAGGTCCACACCTCCCATGTGTGGTATCTCCTCTATATTTGTGACCCTTAATATTTCTCGGCTTTGTAGGCATTCTCCTTGTCATTACCTTTCCAACGCAATTGGATTCACCTCATTTGGAGTTTGTATGAGAAAGTTCTTGCAGTTTTAGTTCTGATGTTTCACTGCTTTCCGGCCGGAGTATCCGGTCTTCTGGACTGGAGTCTCCGGTCCTTGGGGTTCCCTGTAGAAGTTTCTAGAGCTTTTCAGTCCGGAGTTTCCGCACCGGCCGGAGTTTCCGGACCCGTGGTCCGGAGTCTCCGCCCCAGACAAGATTTTTGAGAGAAGAACTTCCCACGACGGCGCGTGCGGTATTGGGTCCGGAGTTGCCCCGGAATAGGTCCGGAGTTTCCGGCCCTACCGGAGTTTCCGTCCTCCAAGACCGGAGTTTCCGGCCTGCTGAGAAGTTGAGCATCGCGGCGGCAGCCGCTGTATCGAGACCGGAGTTACCCCGGAGTCAGTCCGGAGTTTCCGTCTAGTCCGGAGTTTCCGGCCTCCCCGACCGGAGTCTCCGGACTTAGTGGACAGAAAACGGCTAGTTTTTCTGGAGGGGTATAAATAACACTCCACCTACCTCCAGCTCTTGAGCTCTGCCCAGCACGATTTACATTCTCTCTCCTCCATTGTTGCAAGCTCAAAACTACAAGTTCTCCCAATCCCTCCACCCAAACTCGTTGATCTTTGGAGGATTGAAGGAGAAGACCTAGATCTACATTTCCACCGAGCCGTTTCTCCTCTAAGTGAGTGGAACCCTTTCGATCTAGTTCTTGAAGTTCCATTTGTTGTGTTCTTCTTTGTTCTTCCTCTCTTCTCCCCCCACAAGCATTTGTTGCTTTTGGTGGGATTTGGGAGTGAAGGACTTGAGCACTTCTTGTGTTCTTGCCTTTGCTTTTGTGCATAGGTTTGCCTTTGCTTTTGTGCATAGGTTTGCTCTCTCCACGAGGATTCGTGGAAGTGAAGATTGTGAGCTCGTTACTCTTGGGTCGTTGGACCCTAGACGATGTTCTTGTGACCTTTTGTGGTCAAGGCCTTTTGTGGCTAGTTGGGACCTTTTGTGGTCCACTTGGGAGCTCCCAATCCTTTTGTGGGTTGTGCCTCAAGATTGTTGTAAGGGACTCGATTTCCACCCAAAAGGAAATCAATAGTGGAAGGTGAACCGAGCTTTTGTGCGAGGTTCGTCGGAGAATAGGGTGAGGCCTTTTGTGGCATCTTGAGTTTGATACTCACACCCCTCCAACGAGACGTACTCCCCTAAAGAGGAGGAACTCGGGAATACATCGTCGTCTCCACGTGTCTCGGTTATTTCTATACCCGAGCTCTTTACTTTTGCACTTTACATTGTGATAGCCTTCGAGCTTGAAGTATTATATCTTGCTATCACCTTGTTACTTGTCTTGCTTAGCATAAGTTGTTGGTGCACATAGGTGAACCTAGTTTATTTAGGTTGTTGGCTTGTTAATTAAACACCTAGTTTTATTCCGCAATTAGCAAGCCTAAACCGGAAAAGTTTTAAACGCCTATTCACCCCCCCCCCCCCCCCCTCCCTCTAGGCGACATCCTTGTCCTTTCAGGCCCTACTTACTTGCATATTATGTCCCTCTCCAGGCATATCCGGTTCGGCAGTTCAGTGTTGCACTAGGTTTAGGGACGATAGTAGGTATTTTTTTGCCAAACTTATAACTTAGAAACACTATATTATACTTTAATTAATTTCATCTTATTAAATTGATAAGTTTGTTGGTTTGCTTGAGTTTTTCTGCATTATTTAAGAGGTCGCTTGGTTCCGGCAAACATCTGATTTCTATTCCGTGTCTGCACCGTATTCGGTATGTATGTGTTTCCGGCAATATTTGTTTCTGTATTTGTTTCCGGGTTTCTGTATTCGTTTCCGCTTTCGCAAATAAATATGAAAACAAATGTGGCACCACCCAGTTCCGTCCGTATCCGCTCCGTTTTCATCCCTACTTAAAAGTATAAGAAAATAGGGTGTAGCAATAAAAATATCACATCCAGCGCTCATGCAACTTAGCAAATAGAACACGACAATCAATCACATTACTTTCGCAATAGAGATATAGGTCGAATTTGAAGTTTTTCGTAGATATCATATCTTTTTATTTTCCAGAAAAGACACTGGAGATCAATAGACACTGCGCAGAAAAGCAAATTTCACAGCTAGCAAATAACATAGATACATGTTTTTTGATGCAGCAGACATGCAGCTATACATAAAGAATTAAGGTAGAACGTGCATAGATACATAACTAATTTAGCTGATTTATATTTATAACATCCCATGGATTAGAAACTTGAACTGTGTCTTGTGGTGTCCTAGGATCAAGAGAAAAACTGCGCTCATACAACCAGATTCAGTTCGGTAGCACTGTAGAATCTCACTCAAGCGAAGGCGAGCAATCGATTTGAAATCCATACAAATACCTTTCAGGCCATCCAAAACTTGGCTAAGTCACACTGAAGTAAAAAGAAGACAAAGAAAGAAGAGTGATACGTTCAGTTCTAGTCAGAAGCCAGGACAGAAAGTTACTACAAAAAAGTTAGAAGAAACGACATTTATATAACATGGACTTATTGTCTTCTACAATGAGGAGATCCCTGGGAAATCCAAAAGAAATGGCATAAGAAAAAATAGGGAAGAACTCACTCAGGCAAACAAAAAGGAAGAACTAGAGCATTACAGTCTCAACATATGACATCAGGTAAAATAAAACTCCACATAGAACAGTTGAAGTCCTTACAGACCGTAACAAGCAAAGCAAACAGATAGCTCTCTTTCGACATTATGCATCTCATTAAATAAATATATAGGTGTCACCCAATCAATCTCATTCTACTTGCAGTATAGATATAAACAGAGAGACATTTTTCGATCAAAGGCGACACATGTCACCAAAATTCATTCTAAGCCCTAGAAAGAGAAATTAGAGTTTCACACATTGGACAGAACAATAAATTTGCACTGTTTATATAAATCATACACTAGAGATTAAAAAAAGGACAGAATATATGATTCATATACACCCTTTACGAATCAGCCATACGAGGAATTATACGTCATACGCTTGTTGTCTTGTAGAATGAGGACCTCATCCGAATTTATGCAGTCCAAAAGCTACATCTTAAATAATGGTGATTCACGGATATAACTTTTAACTAGGGAAGAAGAAACTAGAGGATTGCAAGCAAAAAACAAGACATCAAGTACAACAGAGCTTCACATAGATAGAACACTTGATGTGGTCCTTAGAAGTATAACAAAATAAGCTGCAGCAATCAAGTAACCACATCCAGCACTCATGTATCTAAACAAATTGAATACACAAGAGACACCCAATCAATCCCAGTATACTTGCTATAAAGATATAGATAGATAGCATATCAAAAAAAATTTACCAAAAGACACTGGAGGTCAATAGACACTGGGCAGTCCAGCAAACTTCAGAGCTACCAACTAACACAGATATTAATTTTTTGCTGCAGCAGACATGCAACCATACATATAGAACTAAGCTACAACATGCATAGATACATAACTAATGTAGATATGTTTATCATGACCCACACTACTAGATTGCCATAACAATATCCTTGGCCGCCTTCAATTCAACCGGTAAGAGCCTAATAATCAACTCCCTAAGAGCAGATGGGCAACTAACTTTCAGATGCTGATAGCCATCACTTGCCATCATCGCCTCCAGATTGGAAGGAGAAGTAAGGAACTGTAGACATGCTTCCTTGAGTCCATTGCAGCTATGCTGTTCAGCTAAGGCCAAACTGTTTGCCACCATGTTGGCATCAATGTGGTTGCTTAACTTGTGTTCGCATATCAGTTTCAGTCTTTCGACGTTGTACCTGTCTGCTGCCACGAGCAAATGTCCAGCCATGACCACATCAGGACGTGCTTCACCTTGATTGCAAGCCATCTGAAGAACAGGCAGGGAGTCGGTGTAAATGAAATGGAGCAAGGACCTGAACACATCAGCTTCCATCTCATGGATCTCAATCGGACTGCCGGCATTCTCCTTCATTGCGCCGAGGAGCTCGGCCTTGAATACAGACGACCTAGCAGCGAGCACGACCCTGTGAGCCAGGAAATTCTCTCCACCGACACGAAAAGTCACGTCTGCTCCATCCATGCTCTCTAGGAGGTTGCCAAAATGCCGATGCAAGTCGGTCGGAGGAACGACAAGACACTGATTGCCAACTCCACTTTGGATCTTCTTCTTGAGGGTGAGATCACACTTGATGCTGAAACAGTCATCTACGATATGCCCCGACTGCTCGAATTTCTCCCGGTTGATGAGGAGGCCCAAGCTGTCCCGGTAGATCGCCTCAAAAGCAATGTCCTTCTGGATCATACCAACGAAGAAGGACGTCGGCACCGGCCGACCATACTTGTCAAGCACACTAACAGACGTGGTGTTCGCATTCACATCCTTATCAGCATCAGCAGATTGACGAACCAGGTATATGCTACTGGCATTGTCGCTTCCGTAGCAGCCGTTGGGGTAATAGCTCAGAGCCCAGTTGTCGTCACCTCCAACGCCGAAAGGGGGAGAAGCCACGCACTCGCCGTTCTTGAACAGCTCCTTCAGTCTTGAGTATCCATGAAGCTTGAACACGTAGGACCTCTCCTCGGAATCGGCTACGATGGCGGCAGAGACCACGCCCTGATCTGTCGTCATTCCGGAGGTTGGCTGGGTAGCTAGGGATGGTGGGTCGGTGCCGCGTAGTACGACCCAGGACCCGGATCGAGGGTACGAGACGAGTCCGGAGCAAAGCGGATCGACGGCTGGCCGGCCGGGATGTGACCTCCGACGGCACTGGGGCGACCCGGCCACGGCGAGGAGTTGGATCGGGAGGTGGAGGTGAGATGCGGACGAGGGCGGGTGGAGGAGGAAGAGAATCGCCGCCTCCGCTTGACGGCGTCTGCTGGTGCGCCGGCGGAGCAGCAGGCGAGCTGAAGAGGGGAACGCGGCCGGCGGCGGCGGCGAGGAGAAGAGCTCGGCCGGCGTGAGTGTGCTGCTGCCTGCTACGTACGCGCGCTTTGGGCCCAGCTTTTGTTTGCTCGCAGCGCGTGCGTTATGTGCCATGAAGCTTTGGGCTTTTGGCTTCAAGGGCGATTCCTATTCTACGCTCGTACCACAGCTTAGCTGGAAAACGCACACCCTTCTTCAGCAATAGCAATAAAATCGGTAAGTGGCCCAGCCCATATAGCTTTTCCAGGTCGAATCAGCAACCTGTTTATCTAAAAACGACATGGGGATTTTGTCATTTTTAATGTTTCGTTTTTCTGTGTTTTTTAATGTCCAGCTTTTAAAATTGTTCATGATTTTTAAAATATTCTAATTTCGAAACATGTTTAGGTTTTGAAAATGTTTAAAGTAAATATTGAGATTTTGAAAATGTTTCATGAACATTTTTTTTCAAATTCTTGAAACATTTTTCAGATACATGAAATCATTTTACATTCATGAGATTTTACATTCACGAACCATTTTCAAATTCATGAACCGTTATCAGACTCATGAACATTTTTTTCAAATTTATGAGCCACTTTTCAAATGAATGAACTTTTCAAAATTTAGGACATTCTAAATTCACGAACCAATCTTCAAATTCATGAACCAATTTCAAATCCATGATTTTTAATTTATGAGCATTACTAGGAATATTTTTTATTTCACAAATTTTCTCATTTTTTTCTTCTAAAATCGGACCTTCTTAGCAGCAAAACAGTTAACCAACACTGATCCCAGCTAATGGGCAGGCCCAAGTTGCTGACAGTGCGTATGTCCCTTTGCTAGCTATTGCGTGAAGCGCGGAATAGGAGCTCCGCGCTTCAAGTGAGCCATAGTCTCGCCTGGCTAAGTTACCTTGTGCTCCATGCTTAGAGCAGTCGAGTGCTTACACTACACGCCTCTTCTAGCGAGCGATTTGCGCTACACTAAAGAAAACAACTGCCAGCAAGCCACTTTTCTTTTTGCAAAGGACCAGCCAACCCTTGAAAAACCAGCGATAAGCACCCCATTCCCGTGTACAGTGTTTTTTCTTTTTTCTCTTCAGATATTTTTCATATGTTGTTTTCTTCTTTCATTTCTTTTGTTTTTATATTGTTGTATATTCCTTTTTTAATCTCAACCATATTAAAAACACTAACATTTACAAAATCTGCGAATTTTTAAAAAATGAATATTTTCAAAAATGAACAATTAGTGAATATGTACCATTTTAAAAAATGAACAATATTCAAAATCTGAACCATTTCAAAAATTATCTTAACATATGAACTATTGTCAAAATGAAAGTTATCAAAATCAGAATTATTTACAAACATGGATATTTTAAATATAAAATCTTTTTTATAATAATAACCATTTTCCAATTCGGGTGAACCGAAAATAATAGCGAACCAAAAGATGTTGTGAACAGAAAGTAATAGTGAACAATAAAAATAATAAAACAAGAAAATAATAGTGAATCAAAAATGATGGTGAAACTAAAATAATCGTGAAGCTAACCGCAAATAACAGTAAACAAAAATGCAGATGAACCAAAAATGAAAGTGAACCTAAACTGAGAGTTAACCAAAAGTAATAGCGAACCAAATGTTTATATTTTAAAAATATTCAATTTAAGTAAAAACTGAATTCGGAAGATAAAGTTTAGAATTTTTGAAATTCAGGCTTAAACATATTTATATTTTATAAAAGTATTATATTTTTTCGCTTTTTTAATTATGGTATACCGAAAAATTTTAAAAATAAAAAACGAAAAAAGAACCAAGAAAGAGACAAAGGAAAAAATTCAACATACATGAAGTTAATGGATCAGTCCATGCGAGCGATCCCAACGGGCGCTAAATAGTGTTGCTGGGTTTTTCTATTGTTGTTTATTTCTTTTCTATTGTTTTCCTTTTTGAAAATTTACAAAATCTAAACATTAGAAAATGAACAATTTTTGAAATCTGAACCGTTTTCAAAAGTGCTCTTTCTTAATATATGAACCATTTCCAAAATGGACGTTTTCAAAACCAGAAACATTTACAAACATGAATATTTTTTTCAAATATAAACGATTTCGAAAAGATAAAAAAATTAAATTAGGATGAAACGGAAATAATAGTGAACCATAAATAGATGTGATAGAAAGTAATAGTGACCCAAAATAATGGTGAACCAAATTTAACCGTGAATTAAAAGTGTCGGTATAGCTAAAGTGATAGTGAAACGAAAAATAACTAAAATTCGAATGAGCTGAAACTAAAAGTAAACAAAAAAATCAAAAATAATTGTGAACCAAAACTGCAAGTTAACCAAAAGTAATAGGGAGCCAAAAATGCTAGTGACCGAAATGGTTCAGATTCGAAATTTTCAAATATGAAAAAATGTTCATACTTTAAAAAAGTCATAAACCGGTTCCTTTTTTTTCCCGTGCCCGGCGCGAGGTGACCTCCAACGCCCCCTCGAGCCCACCGCTGACCTCCTGCTCCGCCGTTCACCGGACGTCCTCGTCGCCGCAGCGCCGGCCCGGACCTCCTCGCCGCCGTCATGCCCCGCGGTTGCCCACAGCGCGGACCTGCTCTTCCTCGCCGCCGTGCCCGCGGCCGACCTCGTCGCCGCCGTCGAGGTCCACGGCTGCCCCTGGCGCGAACCTCTTCGCCCTTGCCGCCGTGCCCTGCGGCCGACCCGGCATGGACGACCTCGTCGCTGCCCTCGTGCGCCCCGGCCTGGACCTCTCTTGGCCCCTCAACAACCACCGCCTCGGCCCTCCTGCCGCAGGAATCCCCATCTCTCCGACCTCCACGAGGGCCTCCCGCCGCCGCGCCAACACAGACTGCTGCCGCTTGTCCCTCAACCGATGCGGCTGCCCTTCGTCCTGGATCCCTCAACAGATGCGGCTGCCCTTCGTCAACCGGCGCGGCTGCCCTCGGCCGGGAAGCAAATCCTCGCGGGCGGTAAGCCGGGACCTCACGTGCAGTGCTCTGCCGCCGTCGCCGCCGTGGGGAAGCGAGGCATGGTTGCTCCGGCGACTGCCACTGGATAAATGGCGCCGGCCAGGCCCTCCGCCCCAACGGACTTCTCCTCCCAGCCCCGCTCCGACGAGCTCGTCGTCCACGCTGTGACGGCGCCGGCCAGCCCCTCTGCCCCTCCTCCCAGCCCCGCTCCGACGAGCTCGTCGTCCACGCTGTGACGGCGCCGGCCAGCCCCTCTGCCCCCACGGCGTTGTCCTCCCATTCCCGCTCCGACGAGCTCGTATTCCCCGCTGTGATGGTGCCCAGCTCAGCTCTAACGACCTCCTCCTCAACCGAGCTTCTCCCCTGCGACAACTGCTATCGCTCGAGCACACATGTAGTTCTCTGTTTTAGTTTCCTCATGTATTGTTAATTGCAGTTTCCTCCTGAATTTAACTGAATTTGTGTGTTACAAGCAGCATGAATTTAGTTCTGATTTTGGTTCAATTATCTGTTGCTCGGCTCCTGTATACACAAGGTTTACATTTGGTTGGATTATCTGTTGCTTTGCTGAACTGAACAAACAACACTGCGTGTGCTAACTGAATATGTTTGTGCAGTTGTATGACGAGGGCTAACTGAAATTTGCTGGACGCTGTGTGCCTGTGTGCATAGAGGAGGCCATCGAAGGGGTAAAGAGGAGGACTTCGAAGGGCGCCGCCGGACGGAGGGAGACTCCGGAGCGGAGCGGAGAGCGCGCGCGGCCGAGTGGAGGCGGAGGAGCTTGCTGATGCGGAGAGCGCGCGCAGCCGAGGTGAGGCGGAGGAGCTTGCTGCGGAGGAGCGCGCGCGGCTCTGTTCTATGCGCCGCGGCTGCCCGGAGGAGCCCGTCTGAGTGACTGCGGCAGAGCTCCGGCCGATGCGGTTCAGTTCAGCAAATTTCTCCATCAAGAGGAAGGTCCAAATCTATTTTCGCGTTGACTGTTTATGAACGTTGGATGCGGGATGGACGTGGATCTCAGTCGGCGAGGCACACCGTGCCTTGCTAGAGGCGAGGCACCGGATCTCTGTCCAAGATAGCAACAGGGTCATTCAGGTTGTAAATGATGCAAAGAGCTGTCCAGAGTTCAGACTGCCGCCACAGAAGTGACATGTGGTTTTATTTGTTGAAATTAATGAGTTATGTGCGTGTATTGTTCTAGCCTTCCAGCCGAGGTGTGCTCGATTTGTTCCTGTTGCGACTTGCGAGGGCTTGTTTTTGCTTTGGAAGTATTCCCCGTGTGTACCCGTATGGCTATGTCAGCATGCTGCAGTTTTTTTTATACCTGCACAAACTACAGGTTAACATGTCAATAGACAGTCGTATGTAGATTAAGTCTGATCCTACGAGCTGCTCTTTCTATTTTTTGCAGCACAATTGGAATGTCATGTTAAAATAAATGTGGTTTCACTTAAGTCTGAAGTCTAAACATGAGGTTCTTGCTAAATACTTTTTTGTTCAGACTCAACTTCATTTTTGCTCAAAGTTATTGCGAATAAATGTATTTATTTAATATTAATAGGAGGATTGTTTCTTCCGTATTATTCGGTCCAAGAAGTGGGCCTTGAATATGTAATTCGACTTCCCCTCTTCTCGCCTACTACCTTGCTCCCGCCAGAGTTAGATGGCACACGACCCTCTCCAAGCAGGCGGATCAGACTGGAGGCGACCTTGGGATGTGACTATCTGAGGAGCTGGTGATTGGGAAGTAGAGGCTTCCTGAGAACCGAGCCGATGCTCCATGTTAGGGCGGCTCGGGGAGTAGGCCAACGGATCCTCTGAGTTGGAGGCAAGAGGGGTATTTCGTTAAAGAAGAAGGGAGGCAGAGCTTGAGAAAAGAAGTGGATTGGAGGGTGGAAGCCACGAGCAGTAAAAGGGAGAGGAGCCATGTTCCGTCTAGCATGAAGGAGTTGTGCACGGGGTGGAAAGGGTGGTGCATCGCAGAAGTTCTCTTAGGGAGCTCGCTCGGTTCGATCATTCGCACGCCAAGATTGTTGGGCTTTAGGATGAGTTTAAAATATTTATTCACAATAAACATCAACATGTAACAATGCATTAACATATTTTCCATATCTTAAAATATATATAGCCGTAGCAACGCACGGGCACTTTTGCTAGTCAAAATATAAAGTTTAGATTTTAAAATTCAGGTTTAATTTTTTATTTTATAAAAATATTACGATTTTTTTATTATGGTATGACAAAAAAATGAGAAAAATAACCAAGAAAGAAACAAAGGAAAATTAAACATTTATGAAGTTAATGGATCAGCCCATGCCCAACGTAGGTAAATTGTGTTGCCTGGATTTTTCCATTGTTGTTTATTTATTTTCTATTGTTTTTTAATCTAAAATATTAAAAAATGTAAAATAACGAAATCTAGTTTTTTAAAAGATAAATATTTTTGAAAATTTAACATTTTCTAAATCTAAACCATTTCAAAAATGTACCATTTTCCAAATTTGAACTATTTTCAAAAAATGTTTTTGAAACATATGAATCATTTAAAAATGAACTTTTTTCAAAATCAGAACCATTTACAAACATGAATATTTTTCAAATATAAAACATTTTCAAAAATAAGAATATTTTGCCAATTTAGGTGAAACGAAAATAATAGTGAACCAAAATAGTTGTGGAAAGAAAGTAATAGGGAACCAAAATAATGGTGAACAAAATATATAGAGAATCAAAAATGCCGATGAAGCTAGATACTAACACGAAAAGTAACTAAAATTCGAATGAACCGAAACTAATAATGAACCAAAAATGCAGATTAACCAAAAATAACAGTGAACAAAAACTGTTAGTTAACCAAAAGTAATAGGGAACCAAAAATGCGAGTGAATCAAAATGGTTCAGATTTAAAAAATATTCGATTCAAGAAAAAAATAAATTCGAAATATAAAGTTCAGATTTGAAATTCAAGTTTTAAAAATGTTTCAGTTTTATAGATGTATTATGATTCTTTCATTTTTTTAATTATGCTATGCCAAAAAAACAAAAAATGAAAAAGAAACAGGAAAAAGAACCTAGAAAGAAACAAAGGAAAAATTATATGTACATGAAGTTAATGGACACCAATCCACAAGAGTACAAGACAGATACAAATAAATCCAGCCCATTTATTTAGGGTGGGGCAGCCGATTGGGCTTGGCCTTTTTATTGTTTTACTCACTTTTCTACAGGCAACATATGGGCTGGGCCAAATTATGGCCCCACCCTGTGTTGTCTCCGCCACGTTCGAGATCATAATCCCCTAAAAAAACATTCGAGATCATAAACCATGTCGGCAATACTCCAATCGATCAAGTCCCGTTGATCAACCCGCCATCGTATTAACGCATGCGAGTACTGTATGTCTACAGCTCGGTTCCCCTTGGCAGTACAAACGTACATGCTTGTACGATCTTGGCGTCTCTTTTCGCGCGCTCTGACACTCAACTCGTCTATCTTGCGATTTTTTTGGTATGCTTGTACCGTTGTACGCAGTGGCGGAGCTTGATCATCTTTGTAGGAGGGGCCAAAAGAAATAAGATTATAGTTGAGGAGGCCAACTTGATATATTTTGTGTTTTATATGGTAAAAAAAATGATAAATACATTGTAATACTACGCAAAATTTGATTGAGTTGGGGAAGCCATGGCCAATGTTGGTCTCCACTAAGCTATACCAGTGGTTGTACGATTAGTAGCTGCGGGTATTTATACGAGTTGCCAGCTGAAAATATCTGAGCTGCCGCTTGCCGCTTGACTGGCTGGCTTTTTTTTTCGAGAGTACGCAATTGCGTACCTTATTTTTATAGAATAAGGAAGAGGTTTGAGTACAAGAAAGTGACAGTCCGTTGCGCACAACACTGTCACACAACTCCACACCGGCTAGTCCGAAGACAGCCCCACAAATACAACAACAACAAGGAGAAAAGCCTATCCTAAACTAAGCAGCAAGGCCGCGTCTCAACCGATGCTGCCGCCTCCGAGAAGAACATCTCCATCCTGACATTCCTCGTCGACGCACCATCCTAAGTAGGTGGATGGCGGGATTTGGTCCGTCAAGAGAAAGGCGTCGTCTTGGCCATGCAAGCGAAGGTGTGTATAGCGCCCCTGCAGTCTTGGATAGCAGCGAGTGCCGGAGGAATGCAACCTAGGACCTCCAGCCGTGTCTCCAGACACGATACTCCCAACAGAGGGACGACGACGAGAACGCCGCTATCGCGCCGGTCGAACTCCAGACCTAGGCTTTCGCCCGGAGACATCAACCATGCCGGAAAGAGAGCGAGTACGATGTCAACACACCTCGGCGACGCCTCCAAGAAGGGAAACGACACCCACGGGCGTCGTCGTCGCCGGCCCGTCCAAAGACGGGCAAGACTTTCGTCTAGAGCGTCGCGCACCTCCCTCCTCGCCCATCGGAATGGGCAACCATCCACGTTGCTCACACCGCCGCCGCTGCAGCACTTCAAAGTCGTTGTCGGAGCGTCATGGTCCGACCGCGACCGGCACGAGCAAGCACCACCCTTCTCCCCGTAGCTCTCTCCCTTCTTCCACCCCAGCCTGGCCGAAGACCTCCGAGCCACAGCTGTCGCACTCACGACAGCTACGTAGCACAGCCGAGGACCTCAAACCCAGATCGGGCCCGGATGGGCCCAGATCTGTGCCGCGCGCCGCCAGCCGGGTCACCGGCGCTGCTCCACCGCGGCAGGAAGCCGCCTCCAAGAACGAGCACCCGAGTCCCACCGCTACGCCACCAGGCCTCCTCCATGGCCCGGACAACCTCCAGGACGCCGGTGCCAAGGTCTGCGTCGCCGCCACAGCGGAGATGCCTCCTGACCCGCGCCATCGCCTCCATGGTCCGTCACCTGCCTCGCCTCCCAGCTGCTCCACCGCTCGAACCTCCAGCTCGCCGCGCGCCGCCGCTAACTCCACCGCCGTGCGCAGCCCGGAGACGTCCTCCTCCGCGCGGATTCGGCCCGTCGGGGCGCACGTCCTCCTCCCTGCCGCCTTTGACGACCGGGTGCCGCCACCACCGCCGGCGCCGGCGGCGGCGATGGCCAGGGAGCTCCGGTAGCTGGTGGTTGGGCGGCTAGGGTTTGGGCCCCCGGGGTCGCCCGCGCGTGCGACCCGGGAGGGGATGGCGACGGCCTTGCAGCTTTGAACACCTCTGAGACAGTGGGACAGTCGTGGACTGATGCCGCTTGACCGGCTAGCTGACCCTTGGAGATGAAGAAAGCTTTTGGCCGACGTCCTTAAGTCTCCTGGAGGCTTGTCCACCATGCATCACTCCACGTAGATGCCTAGGTCAGCGCCAGCACATCCATGTATGCCCCCTGATAACCAGCCACGTAGCGCATCATGATTAGCTTTGACCTTCTAGATTGTTTGTACAATCTCCACGTAGGGGGTATGGCCGACATGAGCAAAGCTGCACTTCTAGTCTTGTGTGTCTAGATAAAACCTGGCTAGCTCCGTCTAATTTTGTAGCATGCAAGAATTTAACACCCAATCAAAAACACTATGAGAAATTCATAATGGCACCCGATGTCATATGCTCTTTTTATCGTCGGGCAAATGAAAAAAATAGAAAAACGTTTCGGAAAATTTCTAAAAAAAAATAACAGGCATACCTGAGTATGGTTCGCACACCCGTGTGAAATTTTGCAACGAAATGACATCGTGGCCGCCCTGTGCAAAAAAGACAATTTTCTGACAGAAAATGAGATCCAATTATTTGAATTTTCAGATCTGTGATTTGTCTTTTTTACACAGGTAAGCCACAATGTCAGTTCGTTATGAAAATTCACATGCTCGTGCGTACCATACTCAGGTATGCCTGTGATTTTTTTCGGAATTTTTTGAAAAGTTTTTCTATTTTATTTATTTTTTCGAAAATACCGGGAGCATATGCTCCGGGTGCCAAAATACCACTCCCAAACACTATAGCCTAGGAAAACAAAAGTAATTAGGGGCTAAATATAATGTTAGCGAAATTAGTTAATAACCTAGAAATATGGGGTTATCACAATTCCGATCCTATAGCCTCCTCCTTAGCAAGGTTGTAGGTGTTGCGACAATTATCGACAGGAAGGCGCTTTGGGCTGATCAATATTTTTTCGTAAGACTTTGATGAGTAACTTAGAGCAAATGATTTGTGTTGGGACTAAAAAAGTTTCAACCTCTATTCAACAAAGGGTACGCCTAGCCCTCACTACACCGAGAACTAAGCTAGTTCTCTTGTCGAGTGATGTTATGGCCTTCTTCACCGTATTTGGCGAGTGCGCCTCCCTTCACAGTCACCGCTGGTCGTTGTCCTCGTCGCCTGTGTTCTTCATCGTATTTGGTGAGCGCGTCTCACCATTGGTCTAACTGTCGTCCTCCCTGTCTGTGATCGGCGCGTTGCCGTGATGTCTCGCCGTCTCATCTGCACTGAGCTCCTCTTCCACCGGTCCGCTGCCACACAATCATCCCTCTACGCCCATCTCCGACTCCGATGATCTCGTATCCCTACACCACTCCAGTTAAGTTTCTCCTCACCTCCATCGCCGCGGTCAGCCACGGCTACGACAGATCCAGCTTAACTTGCTGCCGCCACTGTAGCGACGAGCTCAGCTTGCCGCCACCACTGTCACGAGGAAGAAGATGATCTAGCGTTTGCATGAATCACGACGCATTTTTCGACGATAGTTGAATTGATTGAGAACTAAGCTAGTTCTCCAGCACATGAGAATTAGCCAAACGGTTTAACAAATAAAAACCTCGACTTGTGACCGCTCCAGGCCTCCAGTGTACATGGATAGTCCAGAGCTATCTGCTTTCAAGGAAAAACTGCGATAAGCCTCTTGATAAATATGGAGTTGATGTGACTTTCGACGGCAGTTTTTGGCGTTTTGCTGCGTGTGCTCGCTTGTTTGCCACGAAGGAACAGGTCTTAAAAAATTCTGTGACGCCTAGCAAGGACAAAGGATGCGGTCGCTGTCGCACCACGTAAGTCCCACGACCTGTGGACTTCTCGCCTAAATAATATATGGGCGTTGCAAGGTTTCTCTCCTTACCAAATACCAACGCTCCATCCCAGCACTATCATCTAGCTACCCAAGCCACTTCAACAATGGCGAGTCCATGGAAAGTTTCTGCTGCCATGGTAGCCGAAGCTGAGGAGAGGTCGTACGAGCTCAAGTTACAAGGATACTCGAGAGTCAAGGAGATATTCAAGAACGGCGAGTGCATGGCCTTCCCCCCATTCAGTGTTGGAGGTCACAGCTTTGTTCTCAGGTATTTCCAAACGGTGACTCCGCAGAATATGCCGGTGTCGTATCTTTTGTGCTGGTTCCTGGTTCCGAAGACGCTGAAGATGTAAAGGTGAACGTCAGACTCAGCGTTCTTGGCACGGATGATTTACCAGTGCCGCAGTACCGTGTTTGCCATGACCATATCTTCGGAAGAAATGGTTTATCGGTTATTATGATCCATCATGCTGCTTTGGAGAGATCATGGGGCATAATAGGCGATGATTGTTTGAGCATTAGGTATGATCTCACTGTGGATAAGGATATCGACGGCGAGGAAACAATGGGTGATCGGTTTGTTATGGTTCCTCCGAGTGACCTGCATATGCATTTCGGCAGCCTCCTGGAGAGCATGGTCGAGCAGACGTGACCTTTCATGTCGGCGGGAAGAAGTTCTTGGCTCATAGGTTCGTGCTCGCGGCTAGGTCGTCCGTGTTCAAGGTGGAGCTCTACGGCGTCATGAAGGAGAACGCCGTCAATCCCATTGAGATCCTTGACATGGAAGCTGATGTGTTCAGGTGTTTGCTCCATTTCATATACACCGACACGCTGAGATGGCTAGTCGAGATGTGGCCATGGCCAGCCATCTGCTCGTGGCCGCGGACAGGTACGACGTCGAGAGGCTGAAACTGATATGCGAGCACAAGTTATGCAGCAACATTGATGTAAACATGGTGGCGAACAGTTTGGTTTTAGCTGAAAAGCATAGCTGCAGTGGACTTAAGGAAGCTTGTTTACAGTTCCTGGCTTCTCCTTCAAATCTAGATGAGATGATGGCAAGCGGCGGCTATGAGCATCTCAAAATCAATTGTCCGTTTGTCCTCAAGGAGCTGATCGCTAGTCTCCTGCCGGCCTCAATGAAAGCGGCCAAGGATATTGTCATGACAATTTAGATATGGTTGCACCAGAAGAATAAGATTGGAAGGAAGTCAGCCCATGTGTACCTTTTGCTGAGACGCATAAGTGTCGAATAAAAGCAGGTTTCAGCTTACTGCAGTTTATTTTGTAATGGTCTGCAAGGATTTCATCAACTGTTCTATCTATGTGAAACTCTAAACTGTGTTGTACTTTATGTGTACTTGTATTTCCTAAGGTGCATCAGTGTCGAATAAAAAGCAGGTTTCAGCTTGCTGCAGTTTATTTTGTTATGGTTTGTAAGGACTTCATTAACTGTTCTATCTATGTGAAGCTCTGTACTCTGTTATACGTGATGTTTATTTTCAGCTTGCAATTCTCTAGTCTGTCTTCCTAAGTTACGAAAGTTATATCCTGAATCAACCTTTTATGCTGTTGCGTTTTGACAGCTTCTCACTGTACAATACAAATCTTCAGTGTGTGTCCCCTCTATTCATCTTCACATAGCAAAGTTTTGGATGACCTTAAATAATTTTGCTTTGCTAAAGGTAGTTGCATGTAACCAAACACCATGAAATCAGCTCGGTGACACAACTCATGCAATCAAACCGCGCGTGGTACAATTTTTGCACCTAGCCGAACGGGCCTGGCCAGGACATTGTTAGCAACCAAATGGGCAGAACATTGGCCAGACCGCGTTTCAGCTGAGTCGGGCCCAACGGAGCCACGGAGACGGGAGGCCCAAAATCGATACGGTTAACCAAACACGACCTTACATATCTCTAGAGGCCGGGAAGCATTCCGACACCATCAAATCTTGGACGCCGTCGGGCAGCCTTAATCGCTCCAGGCTCGACGCGCTCGCATGACCTCTGCCAAACCGCACATGTGACGAGCCTCCACACCGACCGCCTTGCTTTTCTCCGCGCCCGTGCTGCTGCCCGCAAGTCACCTCCCTCTTTTGCTCTCCAGCTGCTCAACCTGACGGTCGCTACGGCCGCTTCGCTCGAACTCCCATAACCCCCACCTGTCGTGCCCATGCGCCTGTCCAGCCATCTTTGGCCCAACCAGCTCATGGACTCCCATCACACACCCGACCTCGCCGTCGTCACGATCCGACCAGCACGAGCTCCCCAGCGCTGGATCCAAAGAACCTGATGCTCATTGGTGTAGAATGGGAGGCAGAGGGAGAGGTGGTGCTTGCAACAACAGAAGAACCACAATCATAGACTCCTCCTTCTAGCTCTTCGACATGGATGTTTCAAAACAAAAACTAAAAAAATCTCTTCGATCTAGAAACCGTCCAGGTGCTGATCCGCATGAGTGATTGGTATAACCCATTGCGCACACACATTGCAACATGGCGGAACGCAAAACATCTACATAACGAGCGCACGAGCGGTTGCGCGGTGTGCTTGCGCACGCAACACGATGGGTGGGTCCCTTCACTGTGCTCCGGTTCATGTCCAAATTCTCTCTCCACCACACACCTAACCAGGGCCAGGCCGAGCGGGAGTCGCGGCTGGTCGCGGCACAGGCGGCGAAGGTGAGGCCAAAACTTAACTTGGGGGTGGTGGTCGACGGCGACGGAGAAGAACCAGGGCCAGGGCGAACCAGAGCTGCGGCTAGCCGCGGCGGAGGTGACGCAAAAACTTAACTTGGGGGTGGTGCGGGGTGGTGGTCGCCGGTGACGGAGAAAAATGGTGGGGTTAGAGGGTTGGTCGTCGGCGTCGGCGGACCGGCGGAGGCCGTGCTTCAAGGAGGGCGAGGCAGCGAGGCGGTCGCGGTAGCGCTGCTGGCCACAGATGGCGGAGGTAGACGGTTTGGCCGGCAGTGTTTGTAGGGGTACATGTTCATCTTCTTCCTGGTGGCGGAGCCGATTTTGTCGCGACGCTGCCGGAACGCACGCGTGCAGGCTGTCGAAAACCGAGCGAGCCATCATGCGCGCAAGCTAGCCCCACCCGTGGAAAAGCCGCCTCTAAATCTGCATCGTTGTGGCCAACCATCTGTCTCGTACTTCTGATTGTGCGCCAGCCGGAAACGATCGCTGATATTGGCGCAATCCCGACGATGACAAGAGCGCCCATTGAGAGGCTTCACGTGAGAGAGCGGAGGTGTTTCAGGTGTACTATACTGTCGTTGGATCTATAGTGAAGTTCCTGTAATTAGCCTTTTTTGTATATGTGCCTCTGATTTTTTTTTCCGAGGTAGACTTTTACCTATTGTTTAATGCCATTAGCTATTGACATGTATGTTTTACACTAATTGTGGCGCAGGGCCGCCCCCTCTTCTCCTGAGACCGTCAGGATGGATCCCAATTTTGGCGATCCATCCAATCCATCAAGCATGAGATTAGGAAGGGTGTCCGCTTCTCCATTGGTAATGGAGAGGACACCCTCTTTTGGCTAGACCCGTGGCTCGATGGGAGCCCGCTACAGCATAGTTTTCCGTCTTTGTTTGCTATCTGCGCGGACCCGATGCAGCTGGTGGCCGCGGCGATACCTGATGGAACGTAGAACATCTCGTTCCGACGTACTTTCGGTATTGCCGAGGCTACAGCTTGGGCAGAGCTACGGAGTTTGCTTCCGGAGTCACTGCCAGGCGGTCGTGACCTCGTGTCATGGCACCTGGCACCGTTTGGGACGTTCTCTGTAAAGTCGGCCTATTGGAGTCTCTTTAGTTCCCCAGTTAGAGCGTTGACCTCTCCACTATGGAAGGCCCCCTTACCGTTAAAAATCAAAATCTTCGTGTGGCAGCTTCTTAGGGACCGCCTCCCCTCAGGGGTAGAGATTCGCAAGCGACAGGGGCCGGGTGATGGGCTTTGCCCCATGTGTGGGATCCCAGAGATGGGAACCCACATCCTTTTCACTTGCCCCGCTGCCAGATTTCTATGGAACTTCGTCCGCGAGGCGCTGGGGCCTGCTTGGCAGGCCTCAGACCTGGACGAGTTCCTAGAAATTCAGGCGAACCGTACCGGTGAGAGGCGACGCCTCTTCTGGTTGGTGTTTGCCGCGTTGATGTGGACCTTGTGGACAATTCGCAATAAGATGGTGATCGAACGGATCTTTCTCCGACGTGCTTCTGACTCGATGTTTAAATTTCTGGCTTTCTTGCAGCAGTGGCACCCGTTGTCTAGGCAACGGGACAGGGGGCAGCTGGATGACATGATTGCTAGGCTTGTGGAGACGGCTCGACGCATCTCCTCCTCCTTTTCTTCCAGCTAGCGCCGGAGGGGCTTAGTCTCTTTTTGTTCGCCCTTCGCTTCTTTATCTCGATGTATCTCTCTCACCGCCCCCTCCCCCACCACTCTTTTCTTGCTTATTTCATGTGGGCTTACTTGTGCTACGCCCCCAGCAAGCGGCCTCACCGCTCTTATGTTTGTAACAGTGTATGGACTTGCTTGGCATGTTGCTTTATTTATAAAGCGGGGCGAAAGCCTGTTTCGAGAGTGTTTTACACTAATTGTAAACCTCGATTGTACATTTTCACTATTTCCATTACATTTGAATATTCTGCTAGGTCGAGACTAAATTAACCACACTTATCTATTATATACTAAAAGCAAAATGAGTTAGTTTTTCGAGCCACCACGTTGATCCACATCATCTAAATTAATTTTAGTTGTTAAATCTAAAATAAACGGCTGAGATCTTTTGAAAAATAGAGTTACGTGACATGTTTAACACCACTTCTGTTGACAAGACACGTGACAACTGGAACCAATATAGCTGGAACGTGACAACTAAAAGGAAAAAAAAATCCGGCCGCCGCCAATGAACCAGAGCAACATGATTTCTCGATCTGCTCCTATAGGCGACCATCTATTATATACTAAAAGCAAAATGAGTTAGTTTTTCGAGTCACCACGTTGATCCACATCATCTAAATTAATTTTAGTTGTTAAATCTAAAATAAACGGCTGAGATCTTTTAAAAAATAGAGTTACGTGACATGTTTAACACCACTTCTGTTGACAAGACACGTGACAACTGGAACCAATATAGCTGGAACGTGACAACTAAAAGGAAAAAAAAATCCGGCCGCCGCCAATGAACCAGAGCAACATGATTTCTCGATCTGCTCCTATAGGCGACCATTTATATCCATATATGGAGCAACATCAAGCATCGTACAGATCCACTTATATATCCATATGCAACTCCATGCACAGGGCAATGACACAGTTGGTACTGTTGGAGGATGCATGGTCATGTATACACAAGATCGATTTATATCGATAGAATCCCCAACCAACGAGGCGACGATGTAAAACAAAAGAAGGTGATCCTGATCAGGAACGTAGTAATACATGGGAGAACTTGGCATGCAACTTCGGTATTACCCAAACAGGAGGGCGGGTGGTGGGGAAGGAAGCTCAACGAAGCCTCCGAGGAGGGATCCGGCGCCGGAGCGTCGACGATGTCGTGGCCGCCGGCCAAGGGTTTCCCCCGGTTCCAAACACCACACCACCGTCCTCTTGTCCATGGCACGGAACTGTCGAGGACAAGGCCTCAAACACCGTGAGCCGGACAGAGGAGAGCGCCTTTTTGGGCAGCGGCGGCGTTCCGACGTCGTTCCCTCCGTGGAGGCGTTGCCCGGGGACGGCAGGGGTGGTTCGCGAGCGGTCTCGTGGCTCGTGTAAGCTGTGGCGGTGTTGTGTTTTGGTGGTGATGATACGGCCATCTTGGGGCCGACGGCGTGTGTTTCTCTCCTCGGCAGGTCTTCACTTGGTCTCGGTCACCTGGATGTGCTTGCCCAAGACTCTCCTTTGGTTGCTGTTGCGGTGTGGAAGTTTCGTGCTTTTGGTTGCGTCTCGGCTCAACTTTGCTCAATGACGACACAATGTGTGTCTCCCCCACCTGCTGCTTCTCGTCCTTCGTGGCGGAGCTCCCTAGCTAGGTTTGTGCTAGGTGCTAGGCTTGACACTCGCCGATGATGTTGGTGGTGCTCCTCAGTTGTGCCGTGGGGTTCGAGTCGCACGCCGGTGCGTGTGCGTGGGGCTGATTGAAGACTCTTGGCATTGGTGATCCCTCGACTGCACCCCCACCTCTTGTGTCTCTCGGCGGCTCTTGCTTTCCTTTTCTAGTGGTCTTTTTCTTGTTTTTTCTTTGTTCTCTCTCCCATGTATCCCCCTATAAAATTGCTATTCTGTTGTAAGAACATAGCCCGCCAGGCTACTTTTCGGAATATATAACAACCGGTAGGGAGCAATCCCCCCCGGCATTCTCGAAAAAAAAAAAACTTCGGTATTACTACCTCCTTGCCAAAAACAAATTTTGACCGTTGTAAGATGCCAAAACAATGTTATCATAAGTGTAGTCATGTCCGTGCAACAAAAACAAAAGTGTGTGAGAGCGTTTAGTTATTTGGTAGAAGTGTGGGTTTAGTAGGCAGAGATTTATATCATATGAATCAAATAATCGACCTAAAGCATTAGGTAGTATGAAGATGGTCCAGTGAACGATAATAATAATCAGGTGGCGAAATTTTGGTGGTGCAATTAAAAAGATTTGTCAGATGACTTGAAGTGAACTGGTGATTGATCAACAATGTTGAAACTATGTATCATCCAAGCATGTTGCATGTAACTATGAGCCGTCAAAGTATATGCATTCATTGTTACGTGACAAAACAAATATGTTGGTAAGAGAGTACAATGATGAGTGGTGATGGAGGAAGAGAGTAAAATATATATTAAAATAGCACTATATATGGTTAAAAGTAAACACCATTTAGAATATGTGACATTGTATTTTTTTAAATGTCAAAATACCTACACTCCTGTAAATTAAAAGAATATTTCATCTATCATAATATTTACAGTTATGGAATTCTGCTGATTTAGATTTCCATTTTTGCAGTAACTATGAAACCACACATTTAGTTCATGAGCGTATTCAATACACTTAAGACATTGCCCTCGCATTTGCGAGGGCCACCTTGCTAGTTTTATCTTAATAATTCATGTTCTCCATGGCATCCTCCAGAGCGACGACAACCTACGCGAAACCAAGGATAAGCGTTGCTCATCGTCTTCATGGATTTGAACAACGAGATAGTGCCCAACCGTGAGAAGGCTTTGGGAACGCGCTGGTCAAATGTCATCGGCATCTCATGATGGAAACACGGGTCAGATCAGTACATGCATGTGATAATTTTACTAATAAAAGATATATTATCCCGCGCCAACTTCTTTGGACATCCTGTCCGCCATGGTTGAACGAGGACAAGCTGTGTGAAACAATGGATTTTCTATTGCTGCTGAAAAAAGACACCCAAAGGCCGGCGAATCTCTAACATATCTAAGCTCCCTAAAATCCTTGCACTCTCCTTGCTTTACATGTCCACATCATGGTGGACCCCACTCACCACTAATTTTATAGTCATAACTCTTACTCTCCTTGCTTCATATGTCCACATCATGGTGGACCCTACTCACCATTTATTTTATAGTCATAATTATTAAAATATTAAAATTACGTTTTAAACTCCCAATGTGAACCCCCATTCATCTCTCATTTTATAGCTCACAACCCTAAAATATTAAAATTGCGTTTAGAAAATCTTGGATATAGATATATATGTTTTGTTCCCATTTTCCAAACTTCATGTAAAAAAAAGGTATTCCCAGCTACAAAATAAATAAATAATGTAGGTGAAAAAGAAAAAATAACTCAATTTCTCCTCAAAATTTCTCTTTTGTGTAGCGCAATATACAAATATATTTTCTACAAAACTTTTAGAGTACATTCATTACGTGCACGTAGCTATATGCTTTATTTAAAAATAAATCAAACCTAGATCTAGACATGTCGTTTCGATTCTTTCAGAAAAAATGAGATTCGAGGAGCTCGAATCTATTGGCACCTGCCTTTCTCTACCGCAAGCACCCGCCATAGCGTCGCGCAGCCCGTGCCACACGACACGGTTTCTCGCCCCAATTTCCCCTAAAAAATTCTCTTTTGTGTAGCGCAAAATACAAATATATTTTCTACAAAACTTTTAGAGTACATTCATTATGTGCACGTAGCTATATGCTTTATTTAAAAATAAATCAAACCTAGATCTAGACATGTCGTTTCGATTCTTTCAGAAAAATGAGATTCGAGGAGCTCAAATCTGTTGGCACCTTCCTTTCTCTACCGCAAGCACCCGCCATAGCGTCGCGCAGCCCGTGCCACATGACACGGCTTCTCGCCCTCCACTTCCTTAAGTCGTATTCAACCAAATGAGCTTGACCGAGAACTTCGACGGCTGATCAAATCTTGGCTAATCTATCTCCCGAGTTTGCAATGTTTATCATATCGTACATTGTCTAAAAATTATCAGAACTTTGTTCAATTCTTTTGTTAAAATCTTCATAGAGTCATGTACACAATTTAAATTTTATGGCATTTCATAATTATGGTGGCACCCCGATCTTCTAACAGGGTATCTGCAGAATTTAAGTTTTTTTAATGCGGGGTCATATTTTGTTTGTTGAGTGGTGTACTTCCAAACTTGCTATGACTGACATAAATGTGGTCCCTTCTCTACTTATATATGTTTATATGAGGATAGCTGAGTTTACAATGCTTATCATATCATACATTGTCTAAAAAGTATCAAAACTTTGTTCAATTCTTTTGTTAAAATCTTCATAGAGCCATGTACGCAATTTAAATTTTATGGCATTTCATAATTATGGTGGCACCCCGATCTTCTAACTGGGTATCTGCAGAATTTAAGTTTTTTTAAACTGGATAGCTGAGTTTTGTTTGTTGAGTGGTGTACTTCCAAACTTGCTATGAATGACATAATTGTGTTCCCTTATCTACTTATATATATGTTTATATGAGGATAGTTGAGTGATCGTGTTGCAAAAGGCTAAGTCGGTGCGACACGTAGGTATATGCTTTATTTAAAGATAAATCAAACCTAGATCTATACATGTTGTTTTGATTATTTTAGAAAAAAATGAGATAGGGAGAGTTCAGATCTATTGGCACCTTCCTTTCTCTGCCGCAAGCACCTGCCATAGCGTCGCGCAGCCCGTGCCACACGACACCCTTTCTCGCCCTCCACTTTCTTGAGCCGTATTCTTTCAAATGAGCTTGACCAAGGACTTCGATGGCTAATCAAATCTTGGCTAATCTATCTCTCGAGTTTGCAATGTTTATCATATCGTAGATTGTCTAAAAATTATCAGAACTTTGTTCAATTCTTTTGTTAAAATCTTTATAGAGCCATGTAGACAATTTAACTTTTAT
Source organism: Poa pratensis (assembly GCA_947311845.1). Taxonomy (NCBI): domain Eukaryota; kingdom Viridiplantae; phylum Streptophyta; class Magnoliopsida; order Poales; family Poaceae; genus Poa; species Poa pratensis. The sequence goes on along the minus strand of CAMZMU010000076.1, from coordinate 43,080,836 downwards.
GGCATTTCATAATTATGGTCGCATCCTGATCTTCTAACTAGGTATAGATTTTTTTTTATGCAGGGTCATGTTTTGCTTGTTGAGTGGTGTACTTCCAAACTTGCTATGACTGACATAATTGTGTTCCCTTCTCTACTTCTCTACGTTTAGATGATGATAGTTGAGTGATCGTGTTGCAAAGACCCGTCGGTGCTAATATTTCCTCCATATTTTCTACTGTCTTTTATACATGTTTCACTAAAATTATTTTTTGTTTATCTATCGTTGGTTGTATTAGAGCGGACGCGGCAACGCGCGTATCTCCTTCTAGTTATTTTGATTCAGATGGCATGTTTTGAATCAAACAGACTTCCTGACTCCTGAGGGTAACCTGATTGCCCTCATAAGGTTTTGATCAAACTTCGCCACTGCCATATTCAAGGTATCTTCGAAAACAGTTGGCAAACATATGATTATTTTGTTTACTCAAAAATTATTTGTATACGTGAGCATTTGCTTGATAATTACACAAAGAGACAAATACGTGCAACATTACTAGTAAAATATAATAGATCAAGACAATTGTTTCTCAGGTGTAATTCTATATTGGCGCAACGGTTGGAAAACAAATAGTGGTGGGTGGGAATCTAAAAAGACCCAGGGATAAATACATACGCCATCCTATAATACAATTGTAAGAAACGGCGACCTCGTAATATATTTGGTGGGCCTGTGGTTTTGGATCTCATATTAAATACTTCACCCGTGTCGATAAAATAAACAGAATCCTCCTCTACTTCTCCGCCTGCTGAAACAGATTTGCTGAAGCATTTGCTGATGAAAAGCGCATGGCCGTCTAGCCCACCCGACACAGGCATCCACGTTCTTGTGCTCATGTCCACCTCCAAAACCTCCACCTGTCGAGTAAAATAGGTAACATCAAGTGGCGCCTCACCATAAGCAACTTCCCACATGATTCCACCAAGTTACAAACGGTGAGAATTTTATCTTTGTAGTTCAGGCTGTCATTAGTGGTTTTCAATTCTTCGGGGACCTCTCCCGCGACTAGGGTTCCGCCCCCAGCCGCCGCCGCCGCCTGCTCGCCGCCGGCCACCTCCTCCTCCTCCACGCCCCCTCCCCCCTCCCCCCCTCGCGCCGCCAGGGTCCCCTCCCTCGTGCCTCTCCCGCCGCTGCCGTCGCCGGCCCTCGCGCCGCGGCGGTGGCGGCCTCCCCGTCGCCACACAACTGGTTGACGGGGGTGGTTTCCTTTCCTCTCGCGGGCGTGCACGCCGGCGCTCGTCGGACCCGCCTGGGACGGGGACGACGTGCTGCCGACGCTGGCAAGCCGGAGCGGCGGCTCCGGGGGCGTCGAATGATGGCGTGGTGGCGGATCCGGGGCCCTCGCGCCCGGATTTGATGGGGGCGTGCCCGGTCTGGCCGTGAGGGCGGCAGGCCGGGGTGTCGGCCGTGGCGATAGGTCGAGGTCGTCGGCGGCGAGACGCCGGAGCGGCGGCTCCGAAGGCCGTAGTTTTGCGGCGGCAAGACGGATCGGCGGCCATCGGGCCAGGATCTGACGGGGGCGGCCGGGGCCTGGCCGTGTGGACGGCGGGTCGAGGTCGCCGGCGTCGTGGCGGCGCGGAATGAGACTGCAGCGGCGACGATGCTGCTGCAGGGCGAGGTCAGGGAAGGAGGAAAGCCGTCCTTGGCTTCTGCAAGGGCGTGGTCGGGGAAGAGAAAGCCGGGGCGGCGGCCCCGAAGCGGCGGCTCGACCGGGTCGACGTCGGCGTGCCGCCTGCCGTGGCGTGAGGTGTTGCGGCGGTTGTGGCTCGCGTGTGGATCGGCTGGCCGGTCCTCGTTGGGCGGCTTGCGGGTCTGTGACCCATCGGCGGGCGAAAGTCCCGCCCTGGTTGTCGACCGGGCCGACGACGGCGACGTCCTCGGACGTCACGACCTTCTTGAAGTCGTCGTCGAGGTGGTGGTGTCGCCTCCCAATGCCGGGTTCTCCGGGGGAAACCCCAGATCCCTCGCGGGATCGGGCGAGGGTGGCTCTCTTGTCGCTTGCCTCTTGGGGCCTCGTCTTGGATGTTCCACCGGCTTGTGGGACCAGCGGATTCTGATGGTGGCTGGCGTTGGCGAGCGTTCGTCTTCGTCTTGGGGGGTGCGCGGCAATCGGACCAGTGTGGATGTCGGAGCGGCGGCTCCGGATTTCGTCTTGCGTTGAGTTCGTCTCCGCCGTATTGGTTTGTCGGCTATTGTCGCTAGGGCGACATGGTCGTCGACTAGGTTAGGGGCGTGGCCTTGGGGCCGGTGTGGATGTCGGAGCGGCGGCTCCGGGTTAGCGTTGAGATTTTCTCCGCCGTGTTCGTGTCGTCTTTGGTTCGCTTGGGCGAAAGAGTCGTCGACTCGTTGTTGGGAGCGTGGCCTTCGGGCCGGTGTGGTGCGTTGTGTTGTATGGTTTTCGGCCGTTTTCCCTCATAAACTGTCCAACTCTTTTCGAGTTTATCAATCAAAGGCATTGCCGAGGTTCGAATTTTTTTTTTGAATTCTTCTAGGTCGAGCTCCTTTTCCCTGTCTTCTCTAGGTGCCTCATCGTGATGTGTTTTGCTCTCACCAATGTTGTTGTGATTGTATATCGTGTCCTCGTTATTATCCTCGTCCTCAGCGTCACCTACGGTCTCATCTTCATCGTCGGTCTCATCCTCTTTGCTAACCACAGAATCAGTATCGTCCTTGCAGTCAATGTTCTTGGCCTCGTTATTATTGTTTGCATCCTTGTTCTCAGCACAGAGCACATCAGCATCGCTAGAAACATCGTCGTCACCATGGTGATTGATGACCCACTCCATAGCCGTAACGATGGGCGCTCCGTGGCTATCAGCGGCGAGACAAGAGAGACGAGATCCTCGTCCAGTGTGATGCCATATAGCTTGTCTTGAAGGAATGCAATGTTGATGATACGAGACAACATAGTTGTGTATGGTTCAGGAAACCACACACCTTTCCCGGGCTGAACTAAGATGATCGGATAAATAGAGGTATCGATCCTAAGGGCGATGAGACCAATAGGGGGCGACTTCATGAGTACCTGGCGAATCTGAACCCACTTGGGAAAATTGCCGACGACATCGTCCAGCTCAGGTAGCGGCACGGTCGTCTTGGAGAAAAAATTGTTCAAAGAGTCGGTATGAGTACCTGTCTTAGCATCGGTGAAGTCCATGGCGAGCCAGTCATCAGTAGTACCGACACAGCGGCTGTTCTTGGGGAAAAGGACGGCTTCGGAGAAGCCGAAGTTGCCATGAGAGTGCATAAATAACCCTTTCGGAATACGAACCAAGGTTTCCGGACCAATTTGTTTACTGAATGTGGTTTTCAAAATCATCACGAGAATTCTTATGGTTAGGCTGGCTCGGGTTGCAGATAAGGTTGTGCATGAGACTCAAACAGCTTTTATTCTGGGTCGTCACATTCATGAAGGGGTGGTTGTGTTGAGTGAAGTAATTCATGAGTTAAAAAGAACTAATGCGCAAGGCATTATTCTTAAGCTCGATTTCGAGAAGGCCTACGACAAGGTGCAATGGCCTTTTCTGTTTGAGGTGTTAAGGAAGAAAGGCTTCTGTGAACAATGGATTAGTTGGATAATGTTAGCAGTTGAAACAGGCAAAGTCTGCATCAATATTAATGGGGAAAATGGTGATTATTTTAGGACGTATCGCGGATTGAGGCAGGGTGATCCGCTATCACCGATTCTTTTTGACATTGTGGGGGACGCTTTGGGGGCGATGATTTCGGCTGCACGGGAGAAGGGTCACATCAATGGCTTGGTGCCGCACCTCATTGAGGGAGGTTTGACTCATCTGCAGTACGCAGATGACACAGTTTTGTTTATCGAGAATGATGTGAAATCTATTGCTACTATGAAACTGCTGCTGTACTGTTATGAGGAGATGTCGGGGTTGAAGGTAAATTACCAAAAAAGTGAGATTTTTGTGTTTGGCGTGGATCAGGAGGAAAAAAGGAGAGTGGCGAATTTGTTTAACTGTGCTGTGGGGAATTTCCCGATGAAGTATTTGGGAGTACTTGTGTCTGACAAGAAATTGCTTGTTTCTGATCTGGAGTTCCTTGTGACCAAAGTCAAGAAGAGATTGGGTGGTTGGCACCCAGTCTCAACAGGGGGTAGGAAAGTCCTGATTGATGCTTGTCTTAGTAATATAATGGCATACATTATGGGTTTTTACTGGCTACCAGAAGGGATCCATCATGGTGCAGATATGGCTAGGGCTAGTTTTTTCTGGGAAGATAAAGAAAATAAACACAAGTATCACATGGTTCGATGGGATTACCTTTGCAAACCCAAGGAATATGGAGGTGTGGGCTTTGCGGATAGCAGGGCTCGAAATATTTCGTTGTTGGCAAAATGGATTGTGAAGCTGGAAAGGGGTGATAAAGATTTGAGCTGTAAGATCTTGAGAAAAAAATATCTGGGTGAGGGGAGTTTTTTTCAGTCGGATGCGGCAGGGGGCTCGCAGTTTTGGAAAGGGTACACGCGATTAAAAAGTGGGCTGCTAGGGGTATTGCTTATCGGGTGGGTGATGGGAAGAAGGCGAGATTTTGGCGGGACGTGTGGCTTGCAGATGTCCCTCTTTCCATCAGTTTTCCTCGGCTGTTTGAGATCTGTGGGGATACAGAGGTGAATGTAGCTAGTGTTATTAGGCCAGATGGGCTGCATTTAGTTTTTAGAAGATCTTTTGGGGAGAGAGAGACGGCGGAGTGGGATGAGTTGAGGAGAGATCTGGGAGGAGTTAGTCTGTCAACAGAGGCCTGATACGTCTCCAACGTATCCATAATTTCTGCTGTTCCATGCTTATATTATACCATTTGCTACATGTTTTATATACACTTCATATCACTTTTATGCATTTTCTGGGACTAACCTATTAACAAGATGCCACAGTGCCAGTTCCCTGTTTTCTGCTGTTTTTGGTTTCAGAAAGTTACTTCTGGAAATATTCTCGGAATTGCACGAAACAAAAGGCCAAGTCCCTATTTTTCCAACACGTACACGGAGTCCGAAGGAGAGACGAAGGGAGCCACGAGGTGGCCAAACCACCTGGCGCGCGGCAGTGGGCCCACCGCGCCAGCCTGTGGTTTGGGCCCCTCGGGGGTCCGCCGACATCGCCCCTTCGCCTATTTATTCCCCGAGACGTGAAAACCCTAAAACACCGAGCCTTTCATCCAGAACATATTCGCTGCCGCCGCCGTCGTCAACCCTAACTCGGGGGGTTCTGAAGCTCTTCCCGGCACCCTGCCGGAGAGGGGAATCATCACCGGAGGGCTCTACATCGCCATGCCCGCCTCCGGAGTGATGCGTGAGTAGTTCATCCTTGGACTATGGGTCCATAGCAGTAGCTAGATGGTTGTCTTCTCCACTTGTGCCATCATGTTTAGATCTTGTGAGCTGCCTATCATGATCAAGATCATCTTATTGTAATGCTACATGTTGTGTTTGCTGGGATCTGACTTATATTGATACCTATGTGGAGCTGAATATTATATTATCATGTCTATGTCATTTGTGATCTTGCATGCTCTCCGTTACTTGTTGAAGCCTTGGCCAAGTGAATACTTGTGACTCCAAGAGGGGGTATTTATGCATGATAGTTGGGTTCAACCTCTATTTAACCTGGGATAGTGACAGCAAGTTCTAAGGTTGTAGATGTGTTGTTGCCACTAGGGGTAAAACAGCAATGCTTTATTCAAGGATGAATGTATTGTTTACATTACGCACATTACTTAATGCAATTGTCTGTTGCTTGCAACTTAATACTGGAAGGGGTACGGATGTTAACCGGAAAGTGGACTATTTAGGCATAGATGCATGCTGGATAGCGGTCTATGTACTTTGTCGTAATGCCCAAATGAATCTCATAGTAGACACCACAACTCACACATGCATGTTATATGCACTTATCAATTGTCAATTGCCCAGCTGTAATTTGTTTACCCAGCATGTTAGTTATCTTATTGGAGAGACACCACTAGTGAACTGTGGACCCCGGTCCATTCTTTTACATCTGAAATACAATCTACTGCAATCATTGTTCTCTACTGTTTTATGCAAACAAACATCATTTCCATTCGATACGTTTAACCCTTTGTTTTCAGCAAGCCGGTGAGATTGACAACCTCACTGTTAAGTTGGGGCAAAGTAATTTGATTGTGTTGTGCAGGTTCCACGTTGGCACCGGAATCCCTGGTGTTGCGCCGCACTACACTCCTTCACCAACACCTTCGAAGCAAACCTCGTTTTCCTACTGGTTCGATTAAACCTTGGTTTCATACTGAGGGAAAACTTGCTGCTGCACTCATCATACCTTCCTCTTGGGGTTCCCAACTGACGTGTGACGTACAAGCATTGTTTCTGGCTGTTGCCGGGGAGATATTCCCTCGTCAACTTAGGCTAGCAACACGTTTTCTGGCGCCGTTGCCGGGGAAAACCGAATTGCTTCTGCAAGGGGAGTCTCTCACACCCAATCTCTTTACTTTGTTATTTGTCTTGCTTAGTTTATTTTTATTTAGTCTTGTTTGCTCTCTTTATCAAAAACACAAAAAAATTAGTTACTTGTTTAATTCGGTTTGATTTTGTTTTTCAAAATGAATGCTCCTGAAGTTGAAGTTCGTTCTTTTAGGCAACTAGGAGGTGAAAATTTGAAAGATGCTTGGTATAGAATTAGTGATGCTCATCATAGATGTACTAAGAAACACTCTACCACTATCCTCCTTAGGAACTTTTATGTTGGTATCTCTAGTTGGTATAGGTATGTTCTAGACACTCTTACAGGTGGAAATTTCTTGGGTACTCCTGCTTTAGAAGCCTGTAATATTATTGAAAGTTTGGTAGGAACACCACCCACTAAAGATATTAAAATTGAGATCACCTTGGAGGATGTTATAAATAAGTTAGACTCTATGGAGAATTTTTTTCCAAATTTTCTTGATTGTATTGGTAAGACTAATGAATCAATAGCCACCATCAATGAAAGAATCACTGTTCTTGAGGATAATAATATCCATGACACCCAAAATCATAGAATTGATGAGTTAGAGGAAGCTATTGAAACCTTAAGTTCAACCTTTACTTCTCTTAAGTCTAAAAAGGAGAAAGTTTATGTGGGTAGAGAGCAAAAGTTTATGTATGTTCCTAAAGTGCCAAAACCAAAGACTCATTATGAGCTTAAAATTGATAAAACTTTTAGTACGGTTAAAGGTAATGAAACACCTCCAGGAACATCTAAGATACCCATTGTTACAAGCTGTGTGTTGGAAGAAGCTTTTGATGATTTGAATGATTTGCCACTTGACAACACTTGATTTTCACTTTCTGCGCCTAGCTGAAAGGCGTTAAAGAAAAGCGCTTATGGGAGACAACCCATCGTTTTTATTTGCTGTTATTTTTGTTTTCTTTGAGTCAAGGAGTTTTGTTACTTCTGTAGCAACTCCTTTGTATCTTTATTTTATCGCAATGTTGTGCCAAGTAAAGTTCTATATTGAAAGTTGATGCAAGATTTGGATTTCTGCGCAGTGACAGATTTTTAGCTGTCACGGATTTGAGCTTATCTCCCTGTAGAAAATTCAAAAAATTCTGAAAAAATCACGCATATTCCTGAGATATGTACGCAACTTTCATTATTTTAGGCCAGATCCATCTGAGCAACTTAAGTGCCTCGAAAAAATTCGTCATTCCAGACTGTTCTGTTTTTGACAGATTCTGCCTTTTGTTTTGCATTCGCTCTTTTACTGTGTTTGTGTGGATTTCTTTGCTCCACAAAGCATTGGTGGCTGTAGCTAATGTCCAGAAGCTTTGGGATTGATTGTATCATTACAGAATATGAGAATTTTTGATTATGCACTAACCCTCTAATGAGAACTGTCTTGAGTTTGGTGTGAAGGAAGTTTTCAAGGATCAAGCGAGAAGGGTGATATTATGTGATCAAGAAGAGTGAAAAGCCTAAGCTTGGGGATGCCCCCGTGGTTCATCCCAACCATATTCAGAGAGACTCAAGCGTCTAAGCTTGGGGATGCCCAAGGCATCCCCTTCTTCATCAACAAACTTATCAGGTCATCTCTAGTGAAACTATATTTTAATTCTTTCACATCTTATGCGCTTTACTTGGAGCGTCTGTGTGTTTTTATTTTTGTTTTTGTTTGAATAAATTCGGATCCTAGCAATCCTTGTGTGGGAGAGAGACACGCTCCGCTTTTTCATGTGAATACTCATGTTCTTCACTTATATTTGTTGAGTATTCTTAACTAGCTACTGCAGTGCTTTTAGCTCCTGTTTTTCATGCATCTCTTCGAGCTGTTAGCACTTGTTTATAAATACTCTCTTGCTGCATTATATTATCATTTGGAGAGTTTATGTTTAAATAAATTGATTGGTGTTTGTTTGGAAGAAAGAAAATGCTACATGTAGTAGTTGGTATTGGAAAAGACATATGCATTCTTGTAGATCATTGTCTTGTTTCGATTTGATGCTTTGCAATTGTTTTGAGCTCTCAAGTAGATCATGTTTAAGCTCTTGCATCATGTAGTTAAAGCCTAGTAGTGGAGAACTACCGTAGAGCTTGTTGAGACTTGGGATGCATATTTGTTCTCTCTAAGGTCTAGATATTTTCTGGTAAAATGTTTGAGCAACAAGGAAGACAGTGTAGAGTCTTATAATACTTGCAATATGTTTTTATGTGATTCTTGCTGTACCGGTTTATACTTGTGTTTGCTTCAAACAACCTTGCTAGCCTAAACTCTGTACTGAGAGGGAATGCTTCTCGTGCATCCAAAACTTGAGCCAAAACCCATGCCATTTGTGTCCACCATACCTACCTACTATGTGGTATTTCCTGCCATTCCAAGTAAATATTTCATGTGCTACCTTTAAACTATTCAAAACTTTATTACTCCTTATTTGTGTCAATGTTTTATAGCTCATGAGGAAGTATGTGGTGTTTTATCTTTCAATCTTGTCATTTACTTCTGACAGACTTTCACCAATGGACTAGTGGCATATACATCCGCTTATCCAATAATTTGCAAAAAGAGCTGGCAACGGGGTGCCCAGCCCCAATTAATTACAACTTTCATTAATAATTCTCTTCACATGTTTTGCCCTGATTTATCAGTAAGCAACTTAATTTGCAAATAGACACTCCTCCATGGTATGTGAATGTTGGAAGGCACCCGAGGATTCGGTTAGCCATGGCTTGTGTAAGCAAAAGGTTGGGAGGAGTGTCATCTATAAAGAAACTAAAATACATGTGTAAACAAAAGAGAAGAGGGATGATCTACCTTGCTGGTAGAGATAACGTCCTTCATGGGAGCCGCTCTTGAAAGTCTGGTTGACAAGGGGGTTAGAGTGCCCACTACCATTCGTTGACAACAACAAACACCTCTCAAATACTTATTTTGTGCTCTCTATATGCTTTCGAAAACTTAAAAAGCTCTAGCACATGATTTAATCCCTGCTTCCCTCTGCGAAGGGCCTATCTTTTACTTTATGTTGAGTCAGTTTACCTACTCCTTTCTATCTTAGAAGCAAACACTTGTGTCAACTTTGTGTGCATTGATTCTTACATGTTTACTTATTGCACTTGTTATATTGCTTTATGTTGACAACTATCCATGAGATATACATGTTACAAGTTGAAAGCAATGCTGAAACTTAATCATCCTTTGTGTTGCTTCAATGCCTTTTACTTTGAATCTATTGCTTTATGAGTTACCTCTTATGCAAAACTTTTTGATGCTTGTCTTGAAAGTACTATTCATGAAAAGTTTTTGCTTATATGATTCATTGTTTACTCTTTATCTATTTGTTAGCAAACTATAGACCATTGCTTTGAGTCACTTCATTCATGACATGAGCCTTGCAATATATTGATCAAGATTGTGTGAAAGCATGTCTCCTCAGAAATTATTTGTTGTTATCGTTTTACCTACTCGAGGACGAGTAGAACTAAGCTTGGGGATGCTTGATACGTCTCCAACGTATCCATAATTTCTGCTGTTCCATGCTTATATTATACCATTTGCTACATGTTTTATATACACTTCATATCACTTTTATGCATTTTCTGGGACTAACCTATTAACAAGATGCCACAGTGCCAGTTCCCTGTTTTCTGCTGTTTTTGGTTTCAGAAAGTTACTTCTGGAAATATTCTCGGAATTGCACGAAACAAAAGGCCAAGTCCCTATTTTTCCACACGTACACGGAGTCCGAAGGAGAGACGAAGGGAGCCACGAGGTGGCCAAACCACCTGGCGGCGCGGCAGTGGGCCCACCGCGCCGCCTGTGGTTTGGGCCCCTCGGGGGTCCGCCGACATCGCCCCTTCGCCTATTTATTCCCCGAGACGTGAAAACCCTAAAACACCGAGCCTTTCATCCAGAACATATTCGCTGCCGCCGCCGTCGTCAACCCTAACTCGGGGGGTTCTGAAGCTCTTCCCGGCACCCTGCCGGAGAGGGGAATCATCACCGGAGGGCTCTACATCGCCATGCCCGCCTCCGGAGTGATGCGTGAGTAGTTCATCCTTGGACTATGGGTCCATAGCAGTAGCTAGATGGTTGTCTTCTCCACTTGTGCCATCATGTTTAGATCTTGTGAGCTGCCTATCATGATCAAGATCATCTTATTGTAATGCTACATGTTGTGTTTGCTGGGATCTGACTTATATTGATACCTATGTGGAGCTGAATATTATATTATCATGTCTATGTCATTTGTGATCTTGCATGCTCTCCGTTACTTGTTGAAGCCTTGGCCAAGTGAATACTTGTGACTCCAAGAGGGGGTATTTATGCATGATAGTTGGGTTCAACCTCTATTTAACCTGGGATAGTGACAGCAAGTTCTAAGGTTGTAGATGTGTTGTTGCCACTAGGGGTAAAACAGCAATGCTTTATTCAAGGATGAATGTATTGTTTACATTACGCACATTACTTAATGCAATTGTCTGTTGCTTGCAACTTAATACTGGAAGGGGTACGGATGTTAACCGGAAAGTGGACTATTTAGGCATAGATGCATGCTGGATAGCGGTCTATGTACTTTGTCGTAATGCCCAAATGAATCTCATAGTAGACACCACAACTCACACATGCATGTTATATGCACTTATCAATTGTCAATTGCCCAGCTGTAATTTGTTTACCCAGCATGTTAGTTATCTTATTGGAGAGACACCACTAGTGAACTGTGGACCCCGGTCCATTCTTTTACATCTGAAATACAATCTACTGCAATCATTGTTCTCTACTGTTTTATGCAAACAAACATCATTTCCATTCGATACGTTTAACCCTTTGTTTTCAGCAAGCCGGTGAGATTGACAACCTCACTGTTAAGTTGGGGCAAAGTAATTTGATTGTGTTGTGCAGGTTCCACGTTGGCACCGGAATCCCTGGTGTTGCGCCGCACTACACTCCTTCACCAACACCTTCGAAGCAAACCTCGTTTTCCTACTGGTTCGATTAAACCTTGGTTTCATACTGAGGGAAAACTTGCTGCTGCACTCATCATACCTTCCTCTTGGGGTTCCCAACTGACGTGTGACGTACAAGCATTATTTCTGGTGCTGTTGCCGGGGAGATATTCCCTCGTAAACTTAGCGCTAGCAAGGCCCTTCGCGACTCCGAGTTTACGGGGTACATCCTCAACGGTCTCGATGGTGACTACGACTCTCTTGTGGAGGTGATCAATGAGCGTCAAGTCCCAATCAAACCGCAGGAGCTTTTCCAGCGCCTCCTTGCGATGGAGCAACGCCTTGCTGCTCGTCATCCGGATGGGGCCCCTTCCGCCAATGCTGCCTATCGAGGCGGAAAAGGGGGCAAACCTGCTGCACCATCTACTGCCTCCGCTCTGCCGCGTCCCTCTATCGTTGTGGAGAATGGACGCCCGCATGCGTGCTGTGCTACCTGTGGTGTCGCGGCACCCTGCCAGCTGTGCGGGCTTGCTGGCCATCTTGCGTCTCGCTGTCATCGCCGCTTCAAGGCTGAGTTCCTTGGTCTGGGCAACAATGGCAAGGGCAATGAGCATCAGGTCAACATGACGCAGCAGCACGGCCATACTCCATCATATCCTGTTGATCCCACCTGGTACATGGACACTGGTGCTACCGATCACGTGACAAACGAGCTGGACAAGCTCTCCATGCGTGAGGCCTACCACGGGCACGACAAGGTTCAGACAGCAAATGGGGCAGGTATGCACATCTCTCATATTGGTCAGGCATCTCTTTGTACCAACACATCTAGGAAGTTGCATCTTAAAAATGTCCTTCGTGTCCCCACCGTAGCACGTAATTTGCTTTCTGTTCCTAAGCTTACTTATGATAATAACGTGTTCTGTGAGTTTCACCCGTTTGATCTTTTTATAAAGGACGGGCCACGCGGGACGTACTTCTTAGAGGTCGGCTTCGCCATGGACTTTATGCGATTGATGTGCCGCGATCTGTCTCCCCAGCTGTCTCCCAAGTCTTCAGTGGTGTTCGAGTGTCCCATCCCAGTGGCACTCTCGTCTTGGTCATCCTGCCACACCCATTGTTCGTCATGTTCTCCATCGTCATGAGTTACCGTCTGTGTCTAGTAATAAAGATGTGACAGTCTGTGATGCCTGTCGGCAAGGAAAGAGTCACCAACTACCTTTTTCTGTTTCTAGTCATGTAGTCAAAACTCCTCTTGAGCTTGTGTTTTCTGATGTTTGGGGTCCTGCCCAAATGTCTGTTAGTGGTCATGAGTACTATGTCAGTTTCATTGATGCTTATAGTTGGTTTACCTGGATTTATCTTCTTAAGCGCAAATCTGATGTGTTCGATGTTTTTCTTAAATTTCAAGCGCTTGTTGAGCGTCTCCTAAAGCATAAGATTATTCATGTGCAGTCGGATTGGGGGGGGGGGGGGGGGGGGGGTGAGTACCGCAATCTTAGTACATTCTTTGACAAACTTGGGATTTCACATCGCGTGTCTTGTCCACATACACATCAGCAGAACGGTTCGGCCGAACGTAAGCATCGTCATATTGTTGAAACTGGATTAACTTTGCTAGCTCATGCCTCTGTTCCTTTCGTTTTTGGAGCGATGCGTTCACTACAGCCTGTTTTCTTATAAATAGACTTCCTTCGCGTCTCCTTAATATGAAAACTCACTTGAACTATTGCTTCATGAACCCCAGATTATACTTTTCTTAAGGTGTTTGGTTGTGCGTGTTGGCCGCACCTCCATCCCTATAATAGTCGCAAGCTTGAGTTCCGTTCGAAAAAGTGTGTTTTTCTTGGGTATAGTTCGATGCACAAAGGGTATAATGCCTTCATGTTCCAACAAATCGTGTATACATCTCGCGTGATGTTGTCTTTGATGAGTACGTTTTTCCCTTTTGCAATCTTTCCACTCCTGTCACCACACCCACTCCATCGTTGCATACATCATCTCCTATATTGCCTGATCAATTTGTAGATGATGCCCACTCGCCGTCTTTGTTGTCTAACCAAGGAACTGGTCGAGGTGCTAGGCTGCTCCTTCTGGATGATCCGCCTGCTGCCACTGAGAACACGTCGCTGGACCACGTCGATCAGCGCTCGTGTGTTGATCCTTGCATGGGACATGCAGCTCTTCCTGCATCGGGGCTGCGCCCAGCTGCTCCTGTGCCGATGCTGCGTCCTGCTGTGGCCTCGCCTGCACCAATGCAGCGGCCCACCGTGGCCTTGCCTATGCTGAACGCTCCAAACACGCCTGGCCCATCTACACCACCACCTGCTGCTGGTCCGCTGCCTGGCAGTCCGCCTCCGTCGCCGTCGCCTGTGTGGCACCATCCGCTGGCCGCACCCTGCTGCTCTCTCGCCTGAGCATGAGTCTCCGACGGCTGCTGTTGGGGCACTTCAGTCTCCTTTGCTGAATTCAAGTGAGCCGGTTCCTGCTACTGCACCAATCTCCTCTGTTGAGCAGCTGACTTCGGTGCCTATGTCTTCATCGACTGTGCCACCTGCTCCTGTTACTCTGCGTCCTCACACTCGCAGTAGGAGCGGGATCTTCCGACCGCTTCAACGCAAAGAAGGCACAGTTGCGTGGCTCGCGGCATGTGTGGCCCATGCGGCGTCTGATCCGACTGCGGAACCCCGTCACTTTCAGGCTGCTATGGGTATCCCTCATTGGCGCGCTGCGAGGATCAAGAGTATCAAGCATTGCTGAAAATGATACGTAGCGTCTTGTTCCTCCAAAAACCGGTGTCAATGTTATTGATTCCAAGTGGGTATTCAAAGTCAAGCGACATGCCGATGGCACTATTGAGAGGCATAAAGCTCGACTTGTTGCTAGAGGGTTCAAACAACGTCATGGTCTTGATTATGAGGATACGTTCAGTCCTGTGGTTAAGCCTATGACTATTCGTCTGTTGTTGTCTCTTGCTGTTACTCGTGGCTGGTCTCTTCGACAACTGGATGTTCAGAATGCTTTTCTTCATGGTGTGCTTGAAGAAGAGGTTTATATGCGACAGCCACCTAGTTTTGTTGATCCTGCTCGTCCACAGCATTTGTGTCGCCTCGTCAAAGCCCTCTATGGTCTGAAGCAGGCACCCCGTGCCTGGCATGCACGTCTTGGTGCTGCTCTTCGTGCACATGGGTTTGTTCCGTCGACAGCTGATACATCCTTGTTCTTATTTCAGCGTCCTACAGTCACTATGTATCTGTTGGTGTACGTTGATGATATCATCTTGGTCAGCTCTTCGATTTCTGCTGCGGATCGTCTTGTTTCAGACTTGAGTGGTGAGTTTGCTGTTAAAGATCTTGGTCGGCTTCACTATTTCCTTGGTATTGAGGTCCTTCATTCTGATGCCAGTCTGACTCTCACATAGCAGAAGTACTCTCGAGATTTGCTTCGTCGTGCTGGTATGCTCAAGAGTAAGCCTGCTACTACTCCTATGTCTGCCACTGATCGACTCTCTGCACTTGTTGGTACTCTTCTCCTCTGGATGAGACTACTGAGTACCGTAGTATTGTTGGTGGCTTGCAGTATCTGACGATTACTCGTCCTGATATCTCCTATGCAGTTAATAGTGTCTGCCAGTTTCTTCATGCTCCTCGAGATACTCACTTGGCAGCTGTGAAACGCATATTGCGCTATGTTCAGTTGACTGCTGCTTTTGGCCTCCATATTCGGCCTGCTCCTTCTGGTGTTCTCGCGGTGTTTTCTGATACAGATTGGGCTGGTAGTCCAGATGACAGGCGATCCACGGGGGATATGCAGTGTTCTGTGGTCTTAATTTGATCGCCTGGAGTGCTCGTAAACAAGCTACAGTGTCTCGTAGTAGTACTGAAGCTGAGTACAAGGCAGTTGCCAATGCCACCGCTGAGCTTATTTGGATTCAGTCTTTGCTTCGAGAGTTGTGAGTCTCTCAGGACCAGCCGCCCGTGCTTTGGTGTGATAACATCGGTGCAACATATCTTTCTTCGAATCCGGTATTCCATGCCCGAACGAAACACATCGAAGTTGATTATCATTTTGTCAGGGAACGAGTTTCACAGAAGTCGCTTCAGATCAAGTTCATCCCTTCAAAAGATCAACTTGCTGACATCTTCACGAAACCTTTACCTCTACCCCAGTTTGAAGGCTGCAGACGCAATCTTAATCTTCTGAGTTCTTCAGAGCACGGTTAAGATTGAGGGAGGGTGTTAGACTGTATTTGTATATGTCTCTGTATTGTATCCTTGTACAGTTGTAATCGTACCCGATGAGGTACCTCCTATATATATGTTGCAGTGGCCGACCCAAGAGGTGTCGAAGCCCACAACACCTAAACTTGTCTCTCGTAACAAATCATTATGGTCAACTCTAAGCTGCAACTAGGACCATATGTATATGAGATTATTTTCTTAACAACTTTGCTTACTTTTTTTTTGAAAGGATCCGTCACAAAGTACAGGAGCTCAGCACAAATTACACACAGGTCCAACAAAGAAAGAAAATAACAAAATACTCTGCAATTAGCACAAAGCTCCCTGAGCCACCTGAAAGCATCACAGACAGATCCACCACCGCGCTCCCCAGAACATGGACGCCGCCGGAGCCACCGTACCACCGAACCCGGAGAAGAGAGCACCTCCACAGATTATTTTCTTAACAACTTTGCTTACTTTTTATCACTTTGTTTCACGGATTCATCTAATTTTAAGTACTCCGTGTAATTATATGGAAGTTAATGATCAAAATCATTCCAATAAGTCTTTTAGGTTGTTGTTACTACTTTTCGTCCATGCATACTATCCTTGTCGTCTTGTTTTGATGTCATAGACTTTGACGTTTTACGAGTCAGCTCAAGTAAAGATGGTATATATTGGCGAGTTGCTAATTGTATTAGTTGCCAAAGTTCCAAAATAGTGTGGGTAATTTGAGAATTGAGATCCCTTGCAAGCTGCAACGCATGGAAAACTCAAATATAGATATATTAGTCGCGTTGGCTTAGATCTGAAACGGAGTTCGAGCTTGCTGATCTTGTAGGAGACCGAAACGTTCTCACGGTAAGATGAAACCGATTTGTAGAGTCTGTTTTTTCACCCGACTCTAAGTCATATTTTTTTTTATAGAAAAATAGGGCTCTCCCCAGTTCCATTTAATAAAATGAAACTTTACAGAGTTCTTTCGATCGATTTCCACACACAGGGCATGGCTGAAGTACCAGCGCCAGATTCCTGCTCTACTGAGCTTACAAACCATCAAGAAGTTTGACACACTAACCAAAGCCATGGCTGAAGTAACAGCTCCAGATTACTGCTCTACTGAGCTTACAGACCATCAAGAAGTTTGACACACTAACCAAAGCCAGCTCAACATAGCTCACAGCAAATAATCACAGGGGAACTACCCGAAGATGCAAACCATCTTCAGTAGACTCTAAGTCATAATTGCTAATAATTTGAACTTTCCAAGGCAATTCTCATAACCGACTCAAAAACACGAGCTTGGGTGGTTCATTAATATAAGCAACTCCCATGATATCTATTTTGGAGCCAATCGTTATAATGAACCGGCTCCAAAACGATTTTACCCAAGCAGGCGATTTGACAAAACTAGACTGTCAGGATATATCTAGAATATTTAGATAATACCGATCTAGAAGGTCCGATTTTGCTGGAGTTGGTTTTTGGTTAAGAGAGAGAGAACTGACTTAACTAATCCAGACCGTCCAAACTTTTTCAGGTGGTATGGGTTTCCCGGGTGTTCAAACTTTGAGGTCCGGATTCTTCCAGTGTGTCAATAAGTTTGAAACCTCCGGATCTGTCCGAACTATCGTGGATACTTTTTCGCATTGGCCGTGCTTTTCTCGACACACGTTTCTATCCTTTGTAGGTCCATCCAAAAATACTCTTACAAAGAATAACTCTCCACTCCTGATTAATCCTATGGACCTTCATTTCCGAGTAATCCTTTGATTAATCCAGCTTTTTGGCCATATATCCCATTTCTAAGGTGGTAAATCTCTTTAAAAGATTCCTCGGTTCTAATACCAGTTAAGGACCTAGAGGGCGTGAATAGGTTTGTACAATTTTTTCCTTATGTTTTCTAGTTTTAGGCTTTACGAATAAATAAGGTGTGCCAATGAACTACATGAAAGAACTATATGATGCAGTATGTACTTCAAGTTCGATGTCTATCTCACAGGTAAATGAACTCGGACAGTTATAACTGAGGCAAGCGGAGACAAAGGTTCTTCTCGATGTTGACTTCCTTGAGGGGATGCTAATCATCATTCGAGAGGTGTTGGTCACCACAAAGGAACCCAAATATCACAAAAATCTCACCTCCGTGAGCCTCTTCAAGGAAGCAGGAGCTCAAATATTAGCGGAGATCATTGGAATGCCCCCCCACTCACAAAGTTTCGAAGCAAATCACATTCTTAGAGATATTTTGGCGACTCGTACCATTTGGAAATAAAAAAAACCATGCATTGATTATTAGCTTTCCAGCGAGTCAAAAGCCCACCAATCGAAAGCAAACTGCTTGAAGGAAACATAGACAGTATTAGCTTTGCACCGAACTAAAGAGGCATGTGCCAGTTGTTGGAAAAGACTCCACATGAGGGATGAGGCCAGGGCAGGCAGGAAAGGGGTGCATGGATCGATGGATCGGCTGGCATGCGACCCTCTCTTTGCTCTGGTTTAGTGCTCGAGTATATCCTGGTTGGAGAACTGGAGATGCCATGGCCATTTGCCAAAGCTGGAAGAAAAGGCAGGAGGCGGATATCCCCACGGAAGATGCCGCGAGCCAATCGATCGTGGCCAACTTTCTCCATCCCTAGCTCGCTGTATAAAAAGGCAGCATCTCTCCTTCTCATTTCGCAGCGTCACACTCACAACACACCGCGCGCCCCAGCGTACGTGCATAGCTGCTGGCCGGCCGGCCGGAGTGCCATGGGGCCATGTGATGGATTGACCATGCTCGCGGCGGCGCCGATGCGTTTGCCTCGCCGTGATGGAGGCGTGCATGCAGACGGAGAAGCTAGCAGGCGCATGGTTGCTGCTCGACCCAGCTAGCTAGCTGGTTTCCTCTCCTACGGGGCAATTTCGAACCTTTGGCAAATGGCAAGCCTCTTCAAACGACATCAAGACTCAAGACAAGTAAAACTCTTTCGTTCCTAGGTACTGTAGTTAGGTTATACTGCTACACCTGATGAGGATTAATAACTGAAGACGATGCAGTGGATCAAAACACCGCGAGTTATTTGTGTGCTCTTTGTCTTGATGTTTCAGCGTCAGCTCATGCTTCATTCTCTTCTTTCTGTTTCTTCACAAGACACGACTCTGAATTCTGAAAGGTGTACTGCAGTGTGTTGTCGACGTCCCTTATCATCAAAACCCAGGCAGAACAATATGAGCCCATGGATTAAAAGTTTTGAGCAGCTTTCCCCGCCATCATTGCTAAAGTTCAACAGAATAGTTGCGCTCATACTAACAGATTCAGAGCGTTACCATTCCAGCATGTATGGACAGTATGCTTGCAGTAATAATGTCAAGAACTCTTATGCTCGGAATAAAACTCGAGCAAAAGGTGTCAACAAGTCCATTAACCAACCAAGATTATTATTTCATCCCAGAAAAAGATGCACGATTTATACCTAAGAAGAAGAAAACGAAGATAAAAACAGAAGTGTTCTTTCTGTTCTAAAATTCGGAAGCAAATTATATAGCATGCACTTGCTGTTACAAAAGAAACAGCATTAACCGTAGCTGATTCAGGGATGCAACTTTTAGCTAGGGAAGACGAGTTCCCTCACCAAAAGAAACAAGGGAAGAGGGTTAGAGGACTGCAATCTCAACATCTGACATCATGAAAAATAAAACTCGACATAGAGCACTTGGAGTCCTTACAGATAATAGCAAAAACTGAAGCATGCAGAAACCACATCTTTCGACGTTCACGCATCTCAACAAATATAAAAACTGAAGCAAGCAGAAACCCCCTCTTTTGACATTTACGCATCCTAACAAATACAAAAACATAGGCGCCACCCTATCGTATCCTTCCACTTGCAACATAGATATAAATAAATTGGACTTCTTTTCCGATTAAAGAGGCCACATGGCACCCAAATTCATTTAAGCCCTAGAAAGAGACATTAGAGTTTCATACTCAAATTTAGGACACAACAGTAAAGTTCTTTTCTTGCTGAGGCTCACATCCAACCACAGACAGAGAACTAAGCTACTACATGCATAGATACGAAATAAATTTTGATTCGGTTATCATGAGACACACTACCATATTGACATGACAATATCCTTGGCCGCTTTCATTTCAACCGGCAGGAGCCTAGCAATGAGTTCCTTAAGGGCAGATGGGCAACTGATTTTCAGATGCTCGTAGCCGTCACTTGCCACCATTGCCTCCAAATTGGAGGGAGAAGCAAGGAACTGTAAACAAGCTTCCTTGAGTCCATTGCAATTATGTTGATCAGCTAAAGCCAAACTGGTCGCCACTATGTTGACATCAATGTGGCTGCATAACTTGTGTTCGCATACCCTTTTCAGCCTCTCGACGTTGTACCTGTCTGCTGCCACGAGTAGATGGCCAGCCAGCACCACATCTCGACGTGTTTCGCCTTGGTCACTAGCCATCTCTAGAGCAGGCAGTGAGTCAGTGTATATGAAATGGAGTAAGCACTTGAACACATCAGCTTCCATCTCATGGATCTCAATTGGACTGCCGGCATTCTCCTTCATGGCGCCAAGGAGCTCCGCCTTGAATACGGATGACCTAGCAGCGAGCACGAACCTATGAGCCAAGAACTTCTCCCTGCCAACATGAAAGGTCACGTCAGCTCCATCCATGCTCTCTAGGAGGCTGCCGAAATGCAGATGCCAGTCACTTGGAGGAACCACGACAAACTGATTACCCATTGTTTCTTCAATGTTGAGATCCTTTGCGAGAGTGAGAACACACCTGATGCTCAAACAGTCATCTATTATGTGTCCTGATTGCTCCAAACTATCATGACTGACAAGGAGGCCCAATATTCGACATTTGTTTGGATAGATCTTTTCTTTAATTAAACCCATGTGTGGTGACGTTGGCAGCCCATCCTTGTCAAGTATACTAAGCATGGGTTTAACCTTCATATCCTTAGCTTCAACAGAATAAAGCATCATCAATGCGTAACCGGCATGGCTTGCAAACAAACCGTTGGGGTAATAACGGAGCCCCCAGTTGTAACCTCCAACACTGCAAGGGAGAGAAACCCTGCATTCGCCGTTCTTGGATAGCTCCTTGGCTCTCGAGTACCCATGTACCTTGAACACGTAGGACCTTTCCTCAGATTCAGCTACAATGTCAACAGAAACCTGGCACTTATCAGACATTGTAGAGGTTGGCTCCTTAGCTAGGTCAGGATGGATTATGGCAGGTTGGAGCGAGGGTCGGGTATGGGACGACGTGACCCGGACGCCACGGAGGTGGTGAGGAGCTGGACCGGGAGGGGGAGGACAGATGTGGAAGAGCACCGATTGCTCCGATTACCGCCGTCTGTACTGCGACAGCGGCGCTGTTCTAGGTCGGCGAAGCAGGATCAGCAGGCGATTACAAGAGCAGCGGGCAGAAGAGGGGAACGCGTCGGCGTGATGATGAAGTGCTCGCGTGATCTATATGAACTGTGAAGGCCACGTGAAGTACCTGTTGGTCCTGTTGGTCTTAGATGGGCTTCGAAGACCAATAGCCAACAGCCATGTGTGTTCCTTTTCTTTTCAGAAGTTTTTCCTGTGTTTTGCGTGTCTCTCTCTTTTTTTTAAAAAAAATTCCCACATATATTAGGTCAGCAAGCGCCTCATTAAAACCCTGCCAATCCCTTTCGGTACACTGGTTAGGGAAAAAGTGCGTCTGAAACTTGTCCCCTTTAAGCATTAATCACAGTTACATCATCCACTAGGGTGCTTACAAGATAGTCGAGAGGGTACTCATGCCAAACAACCGACATAGAACCCTCCACATGTCTAGCTAACAAATGAGCAGCCCTATTAGCCTCTCTAGGGCTATGATCAAACACTACAGTTGCAAAGTTGCGACATATGAAAGTACAGTCTTCAAAAATCGCCGCTGCTGGGCCTAGAGAATTCCCGCCATTTCGCATCACATCAATTACCTCCATGCTGTTGGAATTCACTTCAATTCTATTGCAGCCAATCTGACCAGCGAGGATCAGGCCGTCCCTAACCGCATGTGCCTCAGCCGTCGAAGCATCAGAGACAAAAGGCAAGCCCCGACAGCTACAAAGCTAACATCGTACTCCCTGAGAAGAATTTGACCATTCAAATTTGACCATGTACAACAATCCAGGGTAAATTTGACCATCTAAATATTTCGAGTGTAGAAGTAGGAACGAAATAAAATTATGAATAACATATTCAATTTTCTTGCGTTTTTTCTTTTTGATAAACACAGTCCAAACGCAGACGCTCAATATACATGCGTAAACACTCACCCTTATAAATACACGCACACACACGCTACCCCTACTAGCACCTCCGAAATACTGGCAAAGATTTGCGAAGAATTTCCATGTATACAGTATAGTAGCGTACATGCCTCATTCTTAAACATTATTACCGCCCGTTTCACGTGCATAAAGATTTTGACATTAGAAGTATACACGTCATGTTTGATCTGAAGCAGTTAATGAAGTTATGGTATGAATTTAGAAACAATTGCTCGCATATTCTTGGGTGTGAGATACACTTCATCGACATGATTGCTGCAATTGCACGTTGTTCTGAGATGGTGGGATGCATTCATGCAGGAGCTATCGAACTGAATCTGTTACTAACTTAGAGTTAATAACACTGGGCATACATAAACTTGTCCACGACGTGCAAATTCATACAACAACTTACTAATTGGGGTCAACCGGTACAATAACTTGCGATTCCGTGCAAAATCGTCCAAAA
Organism: Poa pratensis; assembly: GCA_947311845.1. Classification (NCBI taxonomy): domain Eukaryota; kingdom Viridiplantae; phylum Streptophyta; class Magnoliopsida; order Poales; family Poaceae; genus Poa; species Poa pratensis. The sequence continues at coordinate 43,058,386 of CAMZMU010000076.1, read as the reverse complement.
TTGTTCTCAGGCTGACACGTGGCGTTGGTTTTTTTGTGAGAACACCCCTGCATGATTTTCTCTCATAGTCAAGACCTTTCCATCCTTTTCTCAGCTGATCTCGCCGGTCGGGGTAGTGTTGACGTAGGGAGCCGAAGGTACTACATGGACAGAGGGGAATTAGTGGTCATTAATCATGGCATCCACGGCCTCGGTGTAGGCGGCGTGCGCGATCACTACTGCAGGGATGATCCCGCATCTGACGCCGATGCCGACGCCGGTGACGTAGTCCATAGGGGACGCGAGACGACGGCTCACGGCTGCATGGTGTCCGCGAGTCTCATGTCGACCGAGCAAACGACGAGGAGCTCTAAGGTGCCGGTGTTAGACTATACGAGTTGTTCTCCAACACGAACTCTCATCCGACTTGTTGTCCAGACACTCGTCGATCCACGTCTGGGTACTGTGTTTATCTTGGTAACAATTTGATTTCATGGTCTTCTAAGCGGCAGGTCACAGTTTCTCGTTCGTCTGCGGAAGCTGAGTATCGAGCAGTGGCGCATGCTGTTGCTGAAACTGTTTGGTTGCGTCAACTACTATCGGAGCTACATCGTCCCATTCAGCAGGCTACCATTGTTTATTGTGACAACATTTCGGCTATCTACATGTCCAACAACCCGGTACAGCACAGGAGGACCAAGCACATCGAGATTGATATTCATTTTGTTCGTGAGAAGGTTGCTTTGGGGGAGGTTCGAGTTCTTCATGTCCCCACTACCGCTCAGTTTGCTGATATCTTCACCAAGGGGCTTGCTACAACACTATTTTCTGATATACGATTCAGTCTCAACGTTATCGAACCCCACGTTGATACTGCGGGGGGATGTTAGACTATACGAGTTGTTCTCCAACACGAACTCTCATCCGACTTGTAGTCCAAGCTAGGTTAGCTTAGGTCGGTTGCATCATGTACTATATAAACGATGTAAGGCTGGTTCAAATTAATACAATTGTGAGTTCTTTCAATTCTTACAGCCGGGATGAAGGAGGGCACGTAAACATCGCCCTCGGCACAGTGGCGGGCATGCACGCTGTCCATGGACATGAGGCACGGCTCGCAACGGAACCTGCCCTCCCTAGCGCACTGCCTCGTGTATGGTGCCATGCGAGCTCCTTTCCGGCCATGCGCTCGGACATGGTGGTAGGCTGGCAGCGACGAGTATGTTCGACAGATTGACATGAGGACGAGGAGCTAGTACATGTCCTCGAGGACGTACGCGGCCTCTCGCAGCTCGCGCTCCAACACGATCTAACGCTCGACTTGCTAGATGAGCACCAGCACGCAGGCATTCAGCTCATGTTCAGCTGTGCCTCGGGCATATGGCCCGTCAGTAGCACAACGCGAGCGAAGAAGGTCGTCCTTCGAGCAGCGTGGCGAGCTCGCGCTGCAGCTCCCGCGTCTGGGTAGCGACCTCACCGGACTGCAACAGTCGTCCAAGACGTCCTTGAACCGCTGTAGCACGAGTATCACCACTGTCCACAAGGGACCGGGGCAGACCGCCGGCCAAGCCCAGCAGGTCTCGCCGGCCTCACAAACGCAAATGCCGCCTGAGGAACCACATAAGTGACACCGCGGCGGCCAGGTTACGAGGTGACGCGCAATGGCGCCCATCGGGGCTGGCTGCTTCTGCTCGATGCCATAGTGCCGGTGGTGGTTGTGCGGGTGCAGGTGAATGTTATGGTGGCGATGGTGCGTGCCACACGGTGGGAGGCCACAGTGCAGCTGACGTCCGGCGTCCCCGTGGGCGAGATCAATCCGGGAAAGAAAGGGGAAGGTTTCCTCTACAGCATAAAAATATGAAAATATGCAAGGGTGTCTTCACAAAAAAAAAATATGCCACGTGTCAGCCTGACAACGAATTTGGATGATTTTGCACTAAATCACAAGTTTTTGTACCAGTTGACCCCAATCTACAAGTTGTTGTATGAATTTGCACGTCACGAACAAGTTTGTGTATGTCCAGTGTTATTAGCTCACTAACTTACTACAGGCCCCTGCTTCAGAAATCATAACGAGTGCGCTTCCGGCCTTTTAATCATTAGGCTCATATTGTCTTGCACGGATTATGAATGAGTGCTGACAGCGTTACCATTTCATCATGTATAGACAACATGCTTGCAGTAATAATGTCAAGAACTCTTATACTCGGAATAAAACTCAAGCAAAGGTGTCAATACCTTCATTAACCAACCAAAAAATATTTCGGCCCATCAAAAAACATGCATAATTCACACTTGAGAAAAAAAAGAGACAAAAAACAGAAGACTGATATCTCCACTTCCAGCAACCAGAAACAAGAACAAACAGGAGTTAAATAGCATCATGCACATGCTGTCTTTTACGATGAGCAGTCCAAAGAAACAGCATAAACCATGGCTGATTCAAGGATACAACTTTTAGTGTTAGGGAAGAGCTAAAAAAAACGGGGGAATAAGAGCTAGAAGACTCCAATCTCGACATACAACATCAGGAAAAAAGAACTTGACATAGAGCATTTGAAATCCTAATAGGCCATAAGAAAAACTGAACCAAGCAGAAACCCCTGTTTCGAAGTTCACGCATCTCAGCAAATACAAAAACATAGGCGTCACCCCATCAATCTCATTCTACTTGCAACATAGATATAAATAGAAAGGAGTTCTTTTCGATTGAAGAGGCCACATGACACCCAAGTTCATTTAAGCCCTAGAAAGAGAAACTAAAGTTCCTACACATTGGACAGAACAGTAAACATCAGAGCCGACAACAAAAATATAGTAGTGTTTATTCTATTCTTTTATTGCTAGGTACACACACATCCAACTATACATAGAGAACTAAGCTAAAACATGCATAGATACGATATTTATTTAGAATCGGTTATCATGAGCCACACTACTATATTGCCATGACAATATCCTTGGCCGCTTTCATTTCAACCGGAAGGAGCCTAGCAATCAACTCCTTAAGGACAGACGGACAGCTTATTTTCAGATGCTCGTAGCCAACACTTACTATCATCGCCACCAAATTGGAAGGGGAAGCGAGGAACTGTAAACAAGCTTCCTTGACTCCATTGCAGTTGTGTTGGTCAGCTAAAGCCAAACTGGTCGCCACCGTGTTCGCGTCAATGTGGCTGCACAGCTTGTGTTCGCACATGAGTTTCAGCCTCTGGATGTTGTACCTGTCCGCTGCCACGAGTAGATGGCCAGCCATCACCACATCTTGACGGGCTTCACCTGGGTCAATAGCCATCTCAAGAGCAGGCAGCGAGTCGGTGTATATGAAATGGAGCAAGCACTTGAATACAGAAGGTTCCAATTCATGGATTTCAATTGGACTGTCGGCATTTTCCTTCATGGCGCCAAGGAGCTCCGCCTTGAATACAGATGACCTAGCAGGAAGCACGAACCTATGAGCCAAGAACTTCTGCCCACCCACATGAAAGGTCACGTCTGCTCCATCCCGTCTCTTTAGGAGGTTGTCGAAATGCCGATGCAAGTCACTTGGAGGAACCAAGACAAACTGATTACCAATTGTTTCTTCACTTTGGAGATCCTTGGTGAGAGTGATATCACACCTGATGCTCAAACAGTCATCTATTACGTGTGCGGATTGATCCAAGCTCGCCTGACTGATAGTGAAGACAAAAATCTGACCTTGGCTTGGGAAGCTTTGTTCTTTCAAACGGATGCGTAGTGGCGCCGGCAGCCCATCCTTGTCAAGTATGCTAAGCCTGTCTTTCGTCACATCCTTGGCTTGAATAGAAGCAAGAACCAGCAATATGTAACCGGGACGATTTCCATTGCAACCGTTGGGATAATACCGGAGCACCCAATTGTGATAACCTCCAACACCGCAAGGGGGACAATTCACGTGCTCGCCGTTCTTGAACAGCTCCTTGGCTCTTGAGTATCCATGTACCTTGAAAACGTAGGACCTTTCCTCAGATTCAGCTACAATGGCAGCAGAAACCCTGCACTGATCTGCCATTCCAGAGGTTGCCGTTGGCTTGGTAGCTAACTAGGGTAGGATGGATTATGGCAAGGTTGGATCGAGGGTCAGGGGCGATCCCAGAGCGACGTGGATCGACGGCTGGGACGTGACCCCGGACGCCACGAGGTGATCGGACCACGGTGACGAACAGAATTTGGAGGTGGAGGTGAGGTGTGGAAGAGGGCAGATGGAGGAGGAAGGTGAGCCAATTACTCCGATTTCCGCCGTCTGTGCTCCGCCGCCGGTGCGCTTGTAGGTCGGGCGAGCTGTAGAGGCAGGGGATTACCACAGGGGAGTGAGAGCAGAGCAGAAGAGGGGAACGCGATGGCGTGAGCTAGGTGAAGGATGTTGTTGGGCTTTAGTGGGCTTCGAAGACTATAATAGCTAAAAGCCCATATATGAGGAAATTGTTTTTTCTTCTCCCTAGTGATCCTTGTGTTTTATTAAAACAACTGAAAAGAAACTACGAGTTTCAAAAGATATGAAAACATCCCTTATGATGAAATAGTGTATCCCAAAAACAAGTAAAAGGTCAAATTCAAATACTTTGTATTATGCGCTACACAAAAATGAAGGAATCTGATAAATTTGGAAATTAGAAAATATACATATTTAGATCCTTTTGTCATTTTTGTGCAACCCAAAATAAAAAGTATATGAAGTTTCTTTTTACACGTTTATGGGATACATCATTGTATACATCCTGTATTTTTCAAAAACAAAACTTATAAATTTATTTATCGATTTTTTAAAAATACCGGAATCGCTGGTTCTTGGGAGCACGAGTGGCGAAGCTAGCGGAAAAATGTATTGGGTTCAGCCGCTTGTATATAGTGTAAATTTTCGGTAATAAGCAACGACAAAGATTAGATTAGTGTAGGATATTATATATTTGTTGGGTTCGTCTGAAACCAATCCTTATACTGCAGCTCCGCCACTAGGGAGTACGGAATATCCTCTTCCATGTATGTTCCTTTTCTCTTTGAATTTTCTTTTGCGGAAGATTTTTAAATCTAATATTGTGCTCTTTCAGTTGTAAATATTCTCTTCTCTTGTCCAATTGCTTTCATAATTCATGCACAATGAGAAGATGTATTTGATAAATCAAGCAAGATTATTTCACCCCATGGAGGACTTGCCTAACTCACACTAAAGAAGAAAAAAGGAAAAAAAGGAGCGGTAGCTGTACTTCGACAGAAATAATAGCAGAACAAACATGAGTTATACATCATGCACTTGTTGTTTCCACAATGACCATATCCCCTGGGCAATCCAAAAGATTAACATAAGCAACAACTAGGAAAGGGATCCCTCGAAAAGTACAAGGAAGAACTAGAGGACTGCAATATGCACATAGATATCAGGAAAAAGAAACTCGACATAGAGCATTTGAAGTCCAAACAGACCCCATCACAAAAGCTGGAGCAAGCAGAAACCCTCGTTCGACATTCATAAATCTCAGCAAATGGGAAATATAGGCGCTCACACAATCAATCTCATTCCCCTTGCAACATGGTGCCCAAATTCATTTAAAACCTAGAAAGAGAAGTTAGAGTTCCATACACATTGGACAGAAGAGTTAACTTCAGAGCCAACAACACATATAGATAGCGTCTAGCGGTTCATTTTTGCCGATGCAAACTCCAAACCCTACATAGGGAACTAAGCTGAAACATGCACATATACATAATTAATTTAGATCCAGTCATCATGAGCCACACTACTAAATTTCCATCAATATATCTTTGGCCGCTTTCATTTCAACCGGCAGGAGGCTAGCAATGAACTCCTTAAGGGCAGATGGGTAACTGCTTTTCATATGCTCGTAGCCATCACTTGACATCATGGCCTCCAAATTAGAAGGAGAAGCAAGGAAATGTAAACAAGCTTTCTTCAGTCCGGTGCACTTATGTTGATCAGCTAAAGCCAAACTGGTGGCCACCATGTTGGCATCAATGTGGCTGCACAACTTGTGTTCGCACATCAGTTTCAGCCTCATAACATTGTATCTGTCTGCTGCCACGGGTAGATGGCCAGCCATCGCCACATCAGGATGTGTTTCACCTGGATTACAAGCCATCTCAAGAGCAGGCAATGAGTCGGTGTATATGAAATGGAGCAAGCACTTGAACACATCAGCTTCCATCTCATGGATCTCAATGGGACTGCCGACATTGTTCTCTTTCATGGCACCAAGGAGCTCCGCGTTAAATACGGATGACCTAGCAGCGAGCACAAACCTGTGAGCCAAGAACTTCTCCCCACCCACATGAAAGGTCATGTCTGCTCCAATCATGCTCTGTAGTAGCTTGCCGAAATGCAGATGCAGATCACTTGGAGGAACCACGACAAACTTGTTACCATTGCTTCTTCGCTGTTGAGATCCTTTGTAAGAGTGAAATCACACCTGATGCTCCAGCAATCATCTATTATGTGTGCTGATTGCTCCAAGCTCGCCTGCTTGACCACGAAGAACAAAACTCGACCTATTTCTGGCTTGATTGTTTCCTTTCTTAAATGGATGTGTGGTGGCGCTGGTAGCCATCCTTGTCAAGTATACTAAGCCTGGCTTTCGTCTTCACATCCTTAGCGCCAACACAACAAAGAGCCAGCAATATGTCACCGGCCGAGGTACCGTTGCCATTGGGAAAATACCAGAGAGCCCAATTGTAGCCTCCAGGACTGCAAGGGGGAGATTTCAAGAACTTGCCGTGCTTGAACAGCTCCTTGGCTCTTGAGTATCCATGTACCTTGAAGACGTAGGACCTTTCCTCAGATTCAACTACAATGGCAGCAGAAACCTTGCACTGATCTGCCATTCCGGAGGCTGGCACCGTAGCTAGGGTAGGATGGCTCGTGGGTGGGTGCCCCGTCTCTAGCTCCAGGGCCCGGATCGAGGGTCGGGACGAGCGCGGCGCGACGTGGATCTACGGTGGGACGTGACCCGGACACGAGGAGGTGAGCAGACCACGGCGTGAGACTGTGAGTGGAGCTGGACTAGGAGGTGGAGTTGGGGTGTGGAAGAGGGCAGATGGAGGAGAGAGAGAGCACCAATTACTCCGCTTTCAATCGCCTGCAATACGCCGCTGCTGCGGTTCTACGTCGGCGGAGGAGCAGCAGCATGCGAGCAGAAGGGGTGCTCGCAGGAGAGCAGGCAACCGCAAAATGGGGAAATGCGGCGGCGTGGAGAAGTGGTGAGCAGAGCAGAGCTAGGCGAGGGAGGTCACGTGAAGAAGACCACACAGGCAGCGAACAGCCCAATGGGCTGAGTCCATTTATATTCTTTTTTGTTTAAAAAAAAGATTTATCTATTATTATAAGGTAATGAAGGAGCATGAACATCTGTTAGATATGAAGATCAGGGAAGTTTAGAACTATATAAAATGAATAAGTAAGTAAAGATCAAATATTTCCTAGATACTCTCGTTTTAATTTTTAAGTATGGATGTCGAGCTTTTAGTTAAGCCAAGGTTGGTAGAAAACCTAGCCGCCAGCTCCCGCGACGCGATGTGCGCCGCCGTGGCCGCCGCTGCGTAGCTTGGCCCAGAGCTCTCCTCCGCACCTCCCCCATCTCGCATGGCCATTCTTTCTCCCCTCTCCTCTCCCAGCCACCACAGCTCCCTCTCCACCTCCCATCCCCTGCCCCCATGTCGATCCAGATCCAACCCCTTTGCCTGCTGCCATCGATGGTGGAGACGGAGTTCCTGCTTCCCCCTCCCTAGATGGAGCTCGCCGCCGCCCCTCCTCTCCTCCAGCACCTCCATGTCGTTCGAGGGGCATGGTTGCGGGCCAAGCGCCTCGCCCCTGCAGCCGCTCACCTCCAGCCCCTCCTCTTCGAACCCAGCGCTCGTGGGTGTCGGTCGTCGCCGAGCAGGATGTGCTCAATTTGGAGGCTCCTCGTGGGGTGGATGGTTCTGCGGCTGCTTCCGGCCTCCCTGCCGCTGCTATGGGGTTGTTGCAGCCTCTCCTTGCAGCTCAGACGGAGGCGTTGAGCGCCGAGTTGCAGGCCTTGTTCGCAGCTCGTCTGGAGGAGGTCTTCCTTCCCCTTCGTGAACTGGTCGCCGCTGTGCAGGGTTGGACAGAGCAGGTATCAGGCCTCTGGGAGCTAATGGAGGACATTGGTGGAAGGCTTGCTATTGCTGATCCGTCAGCATCGGGCAGGCATGATGAATGTTTGCCTCTCGACGTGAGCGACGACAAGGATGCTACCACGGAAGTTGGGGCCGGTAGCTTGTCTATGCTGGGTGGTTTGAGCACGGAGGCTTCAGATGATCCTCCGGATTTGGATTTTGCCCCGCTAGGGATGGTGCTTCAAGGTGTGGAGGAGCACGACGAGGTTGATCAAGCCGTGGTCTCATGCAATGGCTTGGGGCTGTCTGTGGCGGCCTTGCCCGTTAGCTCGGCTGGGGGCAATGTTGGTGGTGCAGACGCCGAGGTCGAGCTCTTTGCTTGCTACTCTCCCAGAGTTGCGACCAATTCGGCGTCCGGGCTGGCCCTTTCCACCTCCACGCCATTGGCTGCCATGGACTGTGGTTCTCTGGTGGTGCAAGTGCCCATGTTGCAGGACCTTGGGGTGAACAGTGTTGTGCCTTTGGCATTGGAGCAGCTGAGGGGTACTGATGCCCCTAGCCCGGAGGAGAAGATCAAGAATGTCATGGCCCAGTTTGATGTGGATGTGCCACAGGAGAGGACCTCGCCTTCTTCGGTGGGGGAATTCTTCCGAGAGCTTGCCGGCATGGGGTCGGGCCCGGCCAAGGACAAGCAGACTCGGGTTGATGATCCCTCTTTGGCTGCGCGAAGAAGCGTCCGGTTGGACAAGAAGAACAAAGACTGTGAGATTCCAACAGCCAAGCGCGCCGAGTTTAGGCGGGCGGAGGCTTTTGGGGAAACTCCCAAACTCAAGAGCAAAGGGAAAGTCACCGAAGAGGTTATCAATGAGAAGATGCAATTCTATTTGCAGATGTACGACAAGCAGCACACACCAATGGTGATGGAGGCTGTTCGAGCCTTAGTGGAGACCAATGCCTGATCTCTTCAGTTGGGAAGGTGCACAACGGTGCATATCTAATGGCGAGAGTTCGTGTGTGCCTAGGGAGGTTATCTTAGTTGGGTACGAGGTGTGGCTTGTTAGCTTGGGTCTAGGTGCCCTTGTATCAGGCTCAGATGATGTTCCCTGAGTTGGAGTGTGCGATTTCTGCCAGTTTAATTTAACCGGCATTGTATGGTTTTTTGGGTCCGGTTCCCCTTATTAACTGGACCAATTCTTACTTCTAATAATGCAATGGCAGAGCTCCTGCCGGTTACAGTCAAAAAAAAAAAAAAGCCAAGGTTGTGGCGCCTTTTTATTAAAACGCTCAAACTTATCTCCCAAGAGCTAGAGTGATATTCAGTCTTGGTCATGCATTGAGAAAGTGCAAATTCAACGGTGTAAATTTTATATGTATAGACAAATGGAAGGAATAAAATCTAAAAGGACAAATGGAGAAGACTTGTCATTTAGGAATAAGGAGACATGCAAAAATCACATGTTTATGTTCCTCTGAACTTATTTGGCGGCACCAAAAAGAAGAATTGCTCGGTTGGGAAAGATCTTGACAACAACTTTTGCGTCAACCGACTCACACTCGGCATGGTTTTGATATTGATCACATGCAACACTTTTTGTACCATTTTGGATATGGTCTCCAAAATCAACCTCACTCATGGAACCCTCGACACCATCTGATGGAAATTCACTATTCATGAGAAGTACTCTCCCTCGTCGGCATAACTCAGCGGCATACTCGTCACCTCCATGAATCAAGTCATTTAGAAAACGTGGCCACCTCGTAGATGCAACTATTTGCATTGTTGCTCAGAAAAAAATAGGATTTGGATAGCGGATCACCTCCAATGTAAGGATGAAAAAATTGTAGAAATTGTCACCTTTACAATCAAGTCGAAGAATCGATGGCACACTTCATCTTCAAGTGTCGCTTGACCACTCAAATATGGACGGCAATGCTATCCTGAAATGGCTTCCATGTCACTTATTTTGATCTTTGGACCGAATGAAGCAAAGTTCAACGAACGGTGGGCTATTGGGTTGTAGCTGGTGTTGTTCAAAGCCCAACAACACTCTTCAGGTGACCTTCACCTAGCTCACGCGAGACCAATCCCCATTCTGCTTGCTCTGCTCCACACGACAAGCACACCTTCTGCTGCTCCGCCGATCTAGAATCCCACCGGCGACGCAGTACGGACGGCAGCAAGCAGAGTAACCGGTGCTCTTCCTCCTCCATCTGCCCTCTTCCGCACCTCGCCTCCACCTCCCAGTCGAGCTCCGCACACACCGTGCTCCGGTCACCTACTCACCTCCTGCTGTCCGGGGCACGTCCTGCCGTGGATCCACGTCAATCCGCGCTTGTCCCGACCCTCGATCCGGGCCCTAGGTCTAGAGACGGGCACTCACCCACGATCCAAACTACCATTAGCTACAGTGCCAGCCTCCGGAATGGCAGATCAGTTCAGGGTTTCTGCTGCCATTGTAGCTGAGGAAAGGTCTTATGTGTTCAAGGTACATGGATACTCAAGAGCCAAGGAGTTGGTCAAGCACGGCGAGTACTTGACTTCTCCCAATTGCAGTGTTGGAGGTAACAATTGTGTTCTCTTCTATTACCCCAACGGCAGTGGAGAACATGCCGATCACATAAGGCTGGGTCTTTGTTCTGGTGTTGCTAAGGATATGAAGACGAAAACCAGGCTTAGTATACTTGACAAGGATGGAGTACCAGCGCCACCAGACATCGCATTTATCAAAGAAATAGAAATATCAATGGAAGTTCGAGTTCAGATCTTCAGTATCAGTCGGGCGAGCTTGGAGCAATCAGCACACATAATAGATGACTGTTTGAGCATCAGGTGTGATCTCACTCTCGCAAAGGATCTCAACATTGAAGAAACAATGGGTAATCAGTTTGTCGTGGTTCCTCCAAGTGATTGGCATCTGCATTTCGGCAATCTCCTAGAGAGCATGGATGGAGCTGACGTGACCTTTAATGTCGGTGGGGAGAAGTTCTTGGCTCATAGGATCGTGATCGCTGCTAGGTCATCCGTATTCAAGGCGGAGCTCCTTGGCGCCATGAAGGAGAACATCGGCGAGCCCATTGAGATCCATGAAATGGAACCTGATGTGTTCAAGTGCTTGCTCCATTTCATATATACCGACTCATTGCCTGCTCTTGAGACGGCTAGCAACCAAGGTGAAGCACGTCCAGATGTGGTGATGGCTGGTCATCTGCTCGTGGCAGCAGACAGGTACAACGTCGAGAGGCTGAAACTGATGTGCGAACAGAAGTTATGCAACGGCATTGATGCCAACATAGTGGCAACCAGTTTGGCTTTAGCTGATCAACACAACTGCAATGGACTAAAGGAAGCTTGTTTACAGTTCCTCGCTTCTCCTTCAAATTTAGAGGCGATGATGGCAAGTGATGGTTACGAGCATCTGAAAAGCAGTTGCCCATCTGCCCTTAAGGAGTTCACTGCTAGCCGCCTGCCGTTGAAATGAAAGCGCCCAAAGATATATTGATGGCAATTTAGTAGTATGATTAATGATGACCAAATCTAAATTGGTCTCTATGCATGTTGCATCTAGTTCTCTATGGATGGTTTGGATGTGTGCCTCAGCAAGAAAAACCGCTATCTATATATATTAGTATATATGCATTTTAAGCTTAGTTCTCTATGTATGGTTTGGATTTGTGCTTACACCAACTTTGCTTGGGACAAAAGGCTTATTATTGTATTTGTTGTTGCCATGAAGTTTACTGTTCTGTCCAATGTGTACGGAACTCTAATTTATCTTTCTAGGGCTTAATTGAACTTGGGTGCCATGTGGCCTCATTAATCGAAAAAGAACTCATATCTATTTATATCCATGTTGCAAGTGGAATGTGTGATTGATCTGGTGACGCCTATGTTTTGTATTATGCTGAGATGCATGAATGTCAAGAGAGGTTTCTACTTGCTTCAGTTTTTGTTATGAACCTTATGGTCTGTAAGGACTCCAAATGCTTTATGTTGAGTTTTTTTTTTCCTGATGTCATATGTTAAGATCGCTGTCCTCTAGCTCTTCTTCCCTTGTTTTTTATTTGATCTCTTCTTCCCTAGCTGAAAGTTGTATCCTGAATCGCCATGGTTTATGTTATCGTAGAAGGCATGAAGTGCACTTCTTATTCTGAATGTTGACATGAAGATATCAGTGTTCTGGCTTTGTTCCTTTTTTTTCTAATCCTCTTCAATCTAAGTTAGGCAAGTTTCTGATGGGGTTAAATAGTCTTGGTTGGTTAATGATGTATTGGTGCCTTTGGTTGAGTTTTATGTCGAGCATAGATCTTTTGACATTATTACTGCCCACATACTGGAATGGTGACGAACTGAATCTGTTAGTATGGGCTCACAATACGTTCCGTGACACATTTTATTCTCTTTGAACCAATGAACCAAATGTCAACAAATGGTGCACACAATTAGCTTTGGAAAAAGGAAGGCCTAGGAAAGCGATGACATCCATGTTCATTCTTGTCTCGCGGGGATTTTGGAAGGAATGTACTGCGAGAAGTTTTCTACATCATGCCACCACTTTGACCGTTAATCCATTATCATCGACAAGATTAAGAGAGAAAACAATTTTGGGCTTGGCCCGGACTAAAAAAATTAGTAACCTAATACCCATCAGAAGTTTCAATTAATTTAAGAGCATCCTAAATGGTCTTTGCACCGATTTTTTCCCGATTAGGCTTACGCCTTCGCTGACACAGCGTGCTCTTTGTAGCGGTCCATAACGCGGCATGAGACGATCTAATCTAAAGCTGGTGAGATGAAGTGTATCTTATCTCTCTTAGAGCATCTCCAGTCGGGGCGTCCAAATGGCCGCCCAAAGGGCTTTGGGGCGTGCCGGACACATTCCCCCCCCCCCCCCCCACTCGCGCCGCCCAAATCTGATTTCGGTCCGGCGCGGCCCAGTTTTGTGTCCGGCACGCCCAGCCCACGCCCTCAACTTGGGGCGGCCCCGGACACTACGAAACTGCCGCCGCCGACGCGCGGGCCACGCCTGGCAGTGAGACACGGCCACAAAGACTCGTCGTTTTCTCCTCGTCGCCCTCCCACTTCTCCTCGTCGCCGTCGCCACGATCTGGAACGACCGCCGCCCGGCCGCTGCCTCCACCCCCCGACTAGACGCCGGCGCCGCTGTTTGATTTTCCTCCTCTCCTCGCCGCGCCTTGCTTCTCAGCCGCGCCCGGCAGTTCGGCGACTCGAGCCGGAACCGGCGGCCTCTCCTCTCCACCCCGCCTGGAAGGTGTTCGGCGGAATTACTGGTACGCAGAATTGAATCCGCCGGCTCCGACGACTCCAGCCGGCACCATTGTTCACAAACGTGCCGTCATGTGCAGATGGACAGCGACGACGAGTTGATGGCCGTGATGCTGTTGGAAGAAGAAGCCGCCATTGCCGAGAGGAAGATGAGAACATAGCGATTCTCACATGTCTTCTCCAACTTCAAGCCGTCGAGGACGCCAATGCCGCACCAAAACGAGGAGGCTCGGCGTTCGGAAGGAGGAAGAGCAAGCCGAGGCAGAGAATGGAAGGCCACTGCATGTTAGTCTCTGACTACTTTGCGGACATTCCTGTCGCTACCGCCAAGGATTTTCGTCGACGCTTTCGGATGAACCGTGGATTGTTCAACCTGATCGTGCAAGGTGTGAGGTCGTATGATCCATCGTTCAAGTTGAAGAAGGACGCCGTGGGAACTATTGGTTTCTCTTCACTCCAGAAATGCACTGCAGCCATAAGAATGTTTGCATATGGAGCACCTGCTGATGTTGTAGATGAGTATCTACGCATGTCAGAGTCGACAATTATCAAGTCGATGTACAGGTTCTGCAGGGCGGTGGTTGGTGCGTTTGGCCCACAGTATTTGAGAGGACCAAATGAACAAGAAACAGCCCGGATCCTGGAACAGAATGTTGCAAGAGGATGGCCTGGGATGCTTGGAAGCATAGACTGCATGCATTGGAGCTGGAAGAACTGCCCTTTTGGTTGGCAAGGATTGTACAAAAGAGGCCACAAAGGATACTGCAGTGTGGTTCTTGAAGCTGTGGCGATCATGGTCTATGGATTTGGCACGCATTCTTCGGCATGGCAGGATCAAACAACGACATCAATGTGTTGCAGCGCTCCCTGTGTTCGCGAAGCAGTTGAAGGTCATGCCCCACCTGTGAACTATGAGATCAGTGGCCACTAGTAACAACAAAGGTACTACCTTGCCGACGGCATCTATCCAAGGTGGGCAACATTTGTGAAGAGCATCACCAATTCTCGGGGAACAAAGCTTGTCATTTCGCAAGTGAGTAAGAGAGTGCCAGGAAGGATGTCGCACTAGTACAGACGACACATCGGAAACGGGCCAAAAAACCCTTGAAAAACGGAGAAAGGGTCCGTATCCCCGACCCTGTCACTGATGTGAAGGACCTCATCGGGAACGGAGGCGAAAAACCGTCACGATGAGGCCTAAGTTGGCTACGGTTGCCGACCAATCTCCGTTTTTGATGTATCGGTGCATCAGTAACGGAGATTCTATTTGACTCGTTTGCATTGAGATTTTCAGAAGCCTACAGCAGCAATGCGGTTGCCAATTGACATTCAAAATCTCAACAGCGAAGTACAAAGTTGCTAGCAAATCCATTCATAACGTATATAAGAATTGTCATCATTACATAGCATCAAAAGATGAGTTACACATGCCCACTAATCCTATCATTCTCATGCCTCGCTAACTTAACTTTTATGACACTCCACTCTTCTCCAGCTCCATCTTCTTCCTCAGTTCCGAAGCGCCGAAAAACGGAATTCGACCTAGCAAAAGACGAGTAGCGGTTTCATGCTTCTCCAATCACATCTGCAGCCAAATTGCTACCACATACACAAATATGGAGAAACTGAAAACCAGAAACCACACCGAGCTCGCAAGCTCCTTAGCAAATTAATCTTAACCAATTCTTCGTACTGAGGCTTGCTCCATCTTGAACGGTTGTCGCCGAAATATAATAGCGTCACCGTTGTGACATTTCGGCCACAATGTCCAAGACACTCTTAATTAAAAAAGTGTTTTGAACAGTGGCAGCGAAACGTCACAACAGCGACGGTTCTCGGATATGATCCCACTTGTATTTAGCTCTTTAAAGCTTGTTGATCTGCATGGCGTTTCTGCATATAAAATACATGATGTCTAATATAGAAAAGAGCAAAATAGATGCTACATGACATAAAATACAATTTAAGATGAAAACAGTTTACACCTTAAGCGCCTATATCCGGTGCTTGCTGTCCGATCGAAACGATTTGGAGGCAGAACTTGAAGGTGATGTTACCTTCAATTGCCTCACCATTTTATGCATTGTCGCCAAATAATATATTACTTCATACACTAGCTACACAAAACCATAACGAGGATTAGCACATTGACAAAGGGTTGAAATTAATCTATTCATCATCGTACTACTAAGTGAGGATCTATTCATCGTCGTAGTACACAAAGCGTTGAAATTAATTTACCCTAGTAGACTTAAAATAGTGCAAGATTTAATATTGAGGGATGTATTCATCATCGCAGTACTAAAAACAGACACAACCAAATCTAGACTTCAAATACTAGACAAGTTTTCTATGCAACTTTAAATAAAATGTAAGATCTAGTGTTGAGGGTGTATTCATCATCGCAGTACTACAATACTAGACAGAACACAATACTACAATACTAGACAGTACTACAATACTAATCGGTAGATGCTACTTTAAATAAAATGTAAGATCTAGTGTCGAGGGGTATTCATCATCGGCAGTACTACAATACTAGACATAACACAATACTAGACTTCAAATACTAGACAAGTTTTCTGTGCTATTTTAAACAAAATGTAAATCAAGTCGGCGACATAACCGGAAGAGCACGCACTAGTACAGAACGACACATCGGATACCCCTCTATGGCAACGCAGGATTAGGCGACGGGTAAATCGCGACATCCCCCGCGTGCCCGCACTGGGCCGTTAAAGCAGGCCCACAAATCGGCAACGGTGAATAGTGGAATATGTTGGCAACGGAGTTTGGTTTAACTCCGTTACCGATGTGTGCTCATAGCACACGACAGTTTCGTAACTCCGTTGCCATTAGAAGCAGCCGACAGCCGGCCAATAAGAACTACTATGTCCTTCACTCTCACTCTCACTCACACTCACTTCCAACCCTAGCCGCCGCACAGTCTCCTCTCTCTCCACTCTCTCGCATGGCTTCCACCGTCGGCGCTGGTAGATCCGCCATCGCGGCCGTGACCGTGCGCCCCCACCTCCGGCCTTCAGGCAGCAGCCAGCGTCAGCTGGTGTTGCGGGACGAGCTTGCGGAACAGGCCGCCGCCGATCCGTCCCCCGCGGCCGGTCCCGCAGCCTTGGTGCTCGTCACACCGAAGGCTCCGGCCGCACCCCCCCGCATTTGGCCACCATTGCAGCTACCGCGAGATCCGCCAGACGATGTACCCCGGCCGCCATCCGTCTTCCTCCTCCTCCTCGTCCTCGTCCTCCGACGAGGAGAAGAGGAAGAGAAGAGGAGAGATCGTGATCTGGAGATCGCTTGCCAACTCTCCTGCGCCTTTCGAGCGCGAGGACGCCAAGCGTCGTCAGGGCGAGGCGATCTGGAGGCGGCGGTCCTCCTCTCGAGGCGTCGACCCAGGTCGAACGGCGCCGAGGAGGCGGTCTACCATCTGACCTCCGGGCCGCCATAGCCCTCTCTTTGGTCCACGGCGAGGGAAGGCGCCGCCAGGGGAGGCCGGCGCTAGCTCCGTCGCCGGCGGCGACGCTAAGCGAGCCCGCCTCGCCTAATGTAAGAACCCAGTTTCAGTAGGATAGCTGTTTTCTAGTTGTAAGTGTACTAATTGTTTATCCATAGATTTGCTCTGTTTTAGTAGGCATTGTTTACACATAGATTTTAGCTGTTTTCTAGTTGTAAGTAGCTAATTGTTTATCCATAGATTTGCTCTATTTTAGTAGGCATTGTTTACACATAGATTTTAGCTGTTTTCTAGTTGTAAGTAGCTAATTGTTTATCCATAATTTGCTCTGTTTTTAGTAGGCATTGTTTACACAGAGATTTTAGTTGTTTTAGTTGCAAGTAGCTAATTGTTTATCCATAGATTTGCTCTGTTTTTAGTAGGCATTGTTTACACATAGATTTTAGCTGTTTTCTAGTGTAAGTAGCTAATTGTTTATCCATGGATATGTTCTGTTTTTAGTAGGCATTTGCTCTGATGTTAGCTTTGTTTCTGTTATGCCGATGATTATAATTAGGTGACACCGTGTGATCCGGGGTGGCGCTAGTGATCCTTGTGATATGCACAAATACACATCGATCTTGTGCATCCTACTTGGCTCGCTTGCTCCATCCACTGGAATTGTGTCCAATCTACCTATATATGAGACATTGTTTACTATTTCTAGTTGAATTAGTTCTATACTTTCTGTAATGCCGATGAAGAAGCATATGTTTGTGTTAAAGAGATGGAGAGCTTACATTTTGATTTTTTTCATCTCCTTTAGGCGAGGAAGAAACCTGGAGACTATGCGGCGGCCGTTGAAGACGTAGGAGCGGGGCCCCGTCCACACCGTCCACTGAAGCCGGCGCTCCAGGAGCAAGACTTTTGTGCAATACTAAATAGGTAGAATAAGACCAACGCAATGAAGTTGGGCGAAGAGGAAGGTGAAGAACCGGCGGCCATCAAGCAGGAACCACAGGGCTCCGTCGACGGTGCAGCAGGCGTCACCGGCTTTTTTTTGTTTCCTTTAGCCCTCATTACAAACGGTCAAAAACTAATCTCCGTATCTGATGTAAAGACTAAAGGCAACGGTTATATATTATGCCCGTTGCTAAACTTATTGCAAACGATAAAAATCCCCGTTGCCATTGTGAGGCTTCACATCAGTGACAGAGGCGGGACACGGACCCTTTCTCCGTTGCCGAAGGGGTTTTGCTCATTTCCGATGTGTCGTTCTGTACTAGTGACGGCAAATAGACCAGTAGATCCGCGTCGGCGACATACTCGGGGAGATGCGAGGCGGCTCGCCGACGAGCCGCTGGGGGGATGCGCGGCGCTCACGACGCGCCGCTGGGGGAAGATGCGCGCAGCTCGCCGACGCGCCGCTGGGGAAGATGAACGGCGGCGATGCCGGCCGACTCCCACTCAGATCTGCGAGATAAGGTTAGATCTGTGTGCTGCTTGAAGCCGCCGCCACACTGTGACTGTGGATGTGAGAGTGAGAGCGTTAGGTTGCCGCAGTGGCACATATATAGCACTAACATCGCAAACGGAGGCAATAAACAACCGTTGCCTTTTATCTCTTTCACTGACACAATGGACCTACTTACGAAGGATCGATACGGTAAGAATTGAACTATCTATCTACTCTACTCTACTTGTTCTTCTTACGCCCTGCCTCCGCGCCATTGTCATCCGCGGCGCGGCGTCGCTTCTTGCCGGTTGCCTTCTCCTTAGGCGCGGCTCCTCCTCCTCCTCCTCCGGCTCGTGCTCCTCCTTCTCCGGCCGTGGTCCTTCTCCGGCGAATCCTCCTCTCGCCTCCTTCTCCGGAGCGTGATCTCCTTCTCCGGCGCGTCCTCCTCCGGCGCGTCCTTCTCCGGTGCCTCCTCCTCCGCGCCTCCTCCGACGCCTCCTCCTCGTCGTCGGCATCGTATTCTTCCTGGCTAGAATACGGCTCCGGCGGGTCCTCCGGCTCCTCTTCCGCCGGCGACTCGTCCCTCTTCGGAGTCGTCTCTCCTTCGCGTGAAGACGGCGGTCCGAGTCGTCGGAGTCGTCTTCTACAGAGCGTGAAGATGGCGGGTCCGAGTCGTCGGGGTCCAAGTCCGCGCGCCCGTCTTGATCACACCTGGAACTTCACCGCGGTCTTCAACGCTCGCGTCGTCGCTCGGGACTTCCTCGTTCTGCCACCAGGGTTCCTCCATGGCGGTTGTGCTAGTGTGGTAGAGAACGTGGGAGAGAACGAAGGGGAGAGAACGAAGGGGAGAATGCGGGACCTGCCTGGCTTCGCGCGTTCCAGTCACATTTTGTTAGCGTCGAGCAGGCGGTACCAATCCTCGTGAATTAATCGCATTGAACAGGCGCGCTTCCAGTTTGCAACTGCAATTTCCCGAGCACATCGCAAACGGATATACATAAACAACCGTTGCCATAGAGAGACATATTGCAAACGGAGACGTATTTATGACGTTGCCGATATATTTGGTAACGGAGATATAAAATCCTCCGTAACCAATGTTGACGGACCAGCCTCTGCCAGGTCTCGTCCGCAACGCTAAAGTCGCGATTCTCTGTCGCCTAACTCGTGCCGTTTCCATAGAGGGGTATCGGATGTGTCGTTCTGTACTAGTGTCGCGGGCATTTGGAGTGCTGCAGCAAAAGTTTGCTATCGTTCGGTACCCTGCTCTGACATGATCGAATGAGCAGATGTGGAGGTGATGAACAGTTGTGTGATTTTGCACAACATGATCATCGAGAGCGAGCACAACAATCCAGTGCAGGATCATCAGCCATATGACTTTGAGGGTCCTCATGCACATGTTGATCACAACGTGCCGGCAGATTTTGCTGATTATCTGTCAATGCATTTGAAATTCGTGATGAAACTACTCATAATGAACTCCAAGCTGATCTAGCGAACCATTTGTGGCGCGACGGGGCATGGCGGCGGCAGCCTAGAAGAGGAAGACGGTTGAGCTGCCATTTTATTTTTCGATAATGTGTAAAACTTAATTTTATGTGTTTGAACTATTAAATATTTATGTCTTTTCGATTTGCCGACTTTAAAATAATTGAATTCGTGTTAGAAAAAATAATTAGGCGGCCCCTTTAGACGGCGCGAGTGGGGATCGACGGCGCCCAAATGCGCCAGCCCTTCAGACAGCACCTAAAGGACCTGTCCAGAAAGCCTTTGGATGGCCATTGGGCGCCCTGAATGGGGATGCTCTTCTTTTCCCCTTTCCCCTGTATCTTAGGCGGTCCTTTCTTTTGGCCGGTCCATGGATTTGACAGCTTACAGATTCCTAGGTATACAACTTCTACATTTCTAGCGCGAATGAATGGTTCTGCAGCATAGCTTGTCGCCGTCTAGCTATTGACTAATCCACATTTCGATGCAGGTACAGTCAAAACGCATGCATGCTACAATATCTGAAACTCTTCCAAAGTCGGCTCGTGACTGGAAGATACGAGTTTCATTGGTTGGTTCTAGTCAAGGCACAAATGCTTCTGGATGTTGAAGATCGAGATGCCCCGACGGAGGCCATTTTTCCCGTGATGGCAACCCTTGTGTCGACGGTTCAGCCAGTAAGTACCAGTTTGATACGTATTGTACGTGCCTTACCTCTTCTATCTCGACATGCTGCGACTAAATACGCCTCCGTTCCGGTCAAACATAACCATCGATGAAAATCACTCGAGTGGCTGAGGCAACAGTGACAGTAATTAGTTCTGGGGCAAGCCAATGTTGACATGCGGCAGCGATTTGTACACAGTACTACAATAGTATCGATGGTCCTGCCCGGAGCCGAGGAGGAAATACAGTGGATTCCGTGTCACGGCAGAGAACTCGTCGGGCAGGCTGCCCCGGCAGACGGCGCCGACCGGCCGTGATTATACGCTCGTGCACGGTCTCGTAGCGCGATTTTCTGCCGTGGACTTGTCGTGATCCATCTTTTGTTGTACGTACATGTTACAAACTTCTAAGTTATCAAAATGAGTCTACCTTACCCACGTGCAGTTTCCACAGCTTCGCTGCGTTGTTTCGACCGCTAAACGACAAGCATCTCCAACCCCGTCGCCACTCTGTCCACGGCTGACTCGGCAGCGCTTTCGTGGCCGCCTCGCCTACCCCCCCTCCGGTCCACCACCATCCCCGACCTAATCACCCTGCCCCCACCTCCAAACCACAAAAAATCTCGTCAGTGGCCACTCTCCACCCCCACAGTTAAGTTCATTCTCGACGGCTGCCTTCTTTGCCGTGCCTCCGCGACGTTGCCGGCGCTGTCTGAATCGGTGAAAGATCGATGCGGGGATGGGGAAGGGAGAAAGAAGAAAGGAAGGAGACTATGTTCATGGGACCCACGCGTCTCGCTGTGAGAATCAAACGCTTGTCAAGAAGCATTTCGGAAGTTACCGCCTCTTCGGAAACCCCAAATGGTGCTCATGGCTACATGTAGTTTTTTCTAGAAAAAAAATCAAAACGTCTTTCGTTTCAAATATTCAAAAAAATTGCAGGATAATATTGAACTAACGGTGTGCAAACTCTTAATGTAAAAAACAAATAACGGTAAAGTTTATTATATTATAGCACACAAGAAGACAAACTAACAAAAACTTTTATATTCTAAGAAATATCCATGGTTCACGGCACCTAATCCACACTTTTATCATTTTGCTCACCCTTCTAGTGTAAGGCATATTCTGGTAACGATCAATGGTCAATGCCTTTCGACATGCTCGACTACGAGGTTCTCTTACTCACACTTCGGTGATGTTGCATAATTTCCCTTATAAAATGAAACGTGGCTCCTTTCTCGTCAGTCTCGCTAGAATACAAATTATTTTTGTATTTATTCTTTTGCAAATACCATTAGAGTTCACCGTCATCTACATCTTGGATCTGTATCCTGATTTTTTTGAAACTACAAATGTGGATCTTTATTCGATTTTCCAAAAAAGGCTCCATGTAGACTGACCTCCAAAATGCCGTACCATCTTGGATGTGTTGCTCCACCTATTAGTCGGTTTCCCAGAGTTTTTCTAAACATCCTTCCTAAACTATCTCGAACTACATTCAACATAGAAGGTGAAATTGGATTTTCACGTCTTACTCCTTAGTGAGTACAAAATATCTCGCAGAGCACTAC
The DNA here is from genome assembly GCA_947311845.1 of Poa pratensis. Taxonomy (NCBI): domain Eukaryota; kingdom Viridiplantae; phylum Streptophyta; class Magnoliopsida; order Poales; family Poaceae; genus Poa; species Poa pratensis. The sequence goes on along the minus strand of CAMZMU010000076.1, from coordinate 43,036,383 downwards.
TAATCCTTACACAAAAACCCCCACCCCCTTGACCGATTTCAGCCATTCACACCAAGTGGAGTTAAGCCACATATTGTAGGTAAACAAAAGCAAATCCCAATTCATTTTGTCATACTTTTTTTCAAAGTCAATTTTCAACACTACTCATTAGTGTATCATGAGAGCTTCATGCAAATCTCATGCAAAGAGATAACATGCTCCATAATGTCTCTATTTTTAATGAAAGCGTTCCAAAATGGAAGTACAACTTTATTGACAACTGGATCAAATCAATGTTGACATACATTCAGAGAAAAAACTTAATCACCCATTAAGCAAATAAATGGACTAATCATTTGAATATTGCATGCACCATTCTTTTTTAAGAATTAAAAGTAACAATGCCTTAATTATACCTAAATCTAGCATCCAGCATGAAATTCTAAAAAAGTTCAACCATATCATATTAATAACCTCCCAACAAGACCGATAAAATTCAGCTTGTAAACCATGCTGCCGCATTTTTTTCTATCTGAAAAACATGCCCTCCATTTGCGTTAGAAGATGTTTAATATAATTTACTGTGGACTATATAAGGATCAAATGAGTAAACATGCACAATGAAATATTTCTAGATACATCGTTTCGAAAAAAAAAATGAGATATTATAAATTGTGAAGGCAGGGAGTAGCATCTCTAATTTATTGTGGAAAGTTGATGCATGCCTTGCCCATGACGGATACCAAATTAGATTCAACGCACGCACTTGACCTGGATCTAGCAGATTGGATATGTCAATGCATGGGCATACTGAGACTTATTCAGTGTCCAGCTAGCAGTCAGTCCCAGGGGGTCTGTGGTGTTGGTTGAATAATTTCTCTTGAGGAGGTCATAGAGTTAGTGTTTTTCTCTATTGTTAGCATTGGTTGAAGAATTCTCAGAGGAACCAGGATCATTGATCATCATCATCAAGACAAAATCAGAGCAACATGGTTAGTAGGCATCCGGTTGGCGGATGCTGCTCCGGCCGACGCCGACGCGGCGCCGTCCATTTGATCACGTTGTATTCAGCCATCACCTATACAGGCTGTCGAACAAGCGAGTAGCTAGCGGTTGCTCCCAAGAGCTGTTTCTGAATCTGAAATAAGATGTTTCTTCAAGTTTGAAAAAAATAATAAGTTCCTTCGAGCTGTTGCTGTCCGTATACGTACATCGACGCTCATATCTTCCACTATCTGCACTCTGATCAATGCCCAGTTATCAACTTATCATTAAGCTAATCCTTGAAAAGTCTTGCCGTTGTAACACGGACGAGAATGAAAGGACCAAAACCCAAGAGCCAAGACAAATTCAGACGATCGAGCAGGCAAGCAACGGAGCGATCGCCGTTCCGACAATGTCAAACACACGCTACTCCGACTTAGATTTCATTTACCGCCGCCTCTTCCGACACCACACCTCGTTTGAACCGTCGAGAAGCCGCCGTCACCGGCGAACTCTTCCGTCCCATCGATCATCCGCCTCTTAAAACCTCACACGTCCCGCCATAACAGAGCACACACTCGACTCACACGTACTCGCACAGGATCGATCGACGCGCAGCGGCCATGAGCATGAGCGCCGTGGGCGTCGTCCTGGCCTACGCCGCGCTCGCCGTGGCGGCGCTGCGGCTGGCGCTGTCTTATCGATCGGCGCTCTACGCTCTGCGCCGTGTGGCGGTGGGGCGACGAGTGGCGCAGGCGTAACCAGTACCACGAGGTGCCGCGCTGGCTCACCATGGACGACGGCGGCGCCGGAGGAGAACCCGCTGTTCGCCAAGGCCGCGGCGTACGTGTCCTCGCTGCCGTCGCTCGAGGACGCCGACGCCGCCTCCGTGCTCTCCTCCTCCGCCTTGCCCAGAAGAAGACCAACGGCGGTTTCTCGCTCCTCCTCGGCCCGGCCACACCGCGCGGGACGCCTTCCAGGGCGCGCGCGTCGCGTGGACCTGCCGCCAACAGGGCGACAATGAAACGCTGGTGCTGCGCGTGCGCCGGCACGACCGGACCCGCGTGCTGCGGCCGCACCTGCAGCACGTGGATCCGTCGCCGACGAGATGGAGATGCGAAGAAGCGAGCTCCGGCTGTTCGCGAACGCCGGCGGCGTGGACGCGCGCACGGGCGTCGGCGCCGTTCACGCACCCGGCCACGCTCGACACGGTGGCCATGGACCCGGACCTCAAGGCCCGCGTGCGCGCCGACCTCGAGACCTTCGCCAAGGGCCGGGCTTATACCACCGGCTCGGCCGCGTCTGGCGCCGGAGCTACCTCCTCTACGGCCTGGCCGGCACCGGCATAGTCGAACTTCGCGGCGGCCATGGCGCGCTTCCTGGGCTACGACGTGTACGACGTCGACCTGTCCCGCGCCGGCGACCTGCGCGCGCTGCTCATGCACACCACCCGCGGTCGCTCATCCTCGTCGAGGACCTCGACCGGTACCTTCTGCGAGGCGGAGAAAGGCGAGGACGCGGAGCGAGGTGCTGAGTTTCATGGACGGCGTGGCGTCGTTGCGGCGAAGCGCGTGATGGTGTTCACGATGCGCGGGAGGCATCATGAGGAGGGCGGCGGTGGGCGCAGCGGTGGTGCGGCCGGAGGCTGGACGTGCACATCCGGTTCACGCTGTGCGACTTCGAGGCGTTCAAGGTGCTGGCGAGCAGCTACCTGGGTTCTCAAGGACCACAAGCTGTACCCGCAGGTGGAGGAGGGGTTCCACGACGCCCGCCTCAGCGCCGCCGAGCTCGGCGAGATCATGCTCCAACCGCGCGTCCCCAAGCCGCGCGCTCCGTACCGTCATCACCAAGCTGCAGCGCGCATCCGTGTCCTCGCCGTCGCCGTCCCTCCGCGGATGGCCGCACAGGCGGATGACGAGCTGGTCCGGGGCCGGGCAGTGGGATCCTTCCGTGGCTGAGGGGCGACGGCGGAGGACTCGGGCGCAGCGGGTTGTTGTTCGGGAAGGACGGCGCGCCGATAGGGAGTTTCAAGAAGCTGTACGGGCTGATCAAGGTGAGGAGCCGGAGGGAGGGCGCCGGCGTCGTGCCCCTGAATGATGACGAGGCGCGAACGCCCACGGCGAGCGCGCGCAACTCGGGCAGCAACCACGACAAGGAGCGGTGATTTCGTCGATCAGTAGGCCTTGGTAGTACACAGTGTGGTGAGATACATCCAGAAAGAAGAATGCATTTTTGTCCTTTTAATTCGAGTAGTCAAATTTACGGTGTGGAAGAAAGAAGCATCATCTCCAAGAAGAAAAGTACAACGTGATGGAGAAAACATGTTAGATTAGTAGGGCCGTTCTGATTCCATATGCACCCTTTATTTAATATACACTTTGAAATTGTTACAAAAAATATATAAAAAATGTCCGTGTGTTCTTTACATCTTACGTGTTCATAAAGGCGTTACACGAAAACTTTTTTCACACGATGTGAAAAGACAAAATTTGATGCTAAAAAGGCCCAAACATGTTTTACCTTTTTTATACATAGGTCAGCAGATACGAAAAAATATCGTTCTTCACGAAATTTTGCGTGTGCACAGTCACGGAGTCCACCCCAAGCCTCCATATGCCCTGCTGCCCAGGTGATTGAAACTAGAAAGGCGCTGCACTGAACGTTTGATGTGTAATATGCATATATCCATATCATTTGTAACAACCCCGAAAGGTATCCAAACATAGTATAATGCTATACGCAAGAGCTACTAATCCTCATAACTTATCTAGCCAACGCCTCTGGTAGCACAACACTGAGCAGGACTACACAAGACACAGATCACAGAAAGGAAAAGAGACTCTTGACCTCGCTGCCCTTTGAACTCGCCAGTACGTCTCTGCAGTACTCCTGAATCCTGAGAGGCTGAACTGCCGCTGGGACTTGCTTTCTACATCGCATAGCCTGGAGGGAGCTGCCGAAACCGTCCCTTTTGCCTGCAAGCTGCAGAGAGTTCACATCTGGACCTCTGCTCAAGACAGTGCTCGTCTCGGATGAGCTGTCCAATTTGCCTGCAATCAGGTGACGGTTCTCATCGGAGGTTCTGCTCAAGACCTTGCTCTTTTCGGATGGGATGTCCGTTCTGCCTGCAAACTGAGGGGTGTTGTCGTGCGGAGGTCTGATCAGGATCTTGCTCTTCGCAGATGCGTTGTCCCTTCGCATGCAAACTGAAAGTGTTTCCATCAGGGCTTGTCCACACCACCTTGGTCTCTTCTCAAGATACGTTGTCCCTTCTGGCAGTAACTTGAAGAGAGTTTTCATTGGAATCCTGCTCACGATCTTGCTCCTATCATATAGGCTGTCCTTTCCGCCTGCAAACTGAAGAGAGTTTCCAGACGGATGTCTCGACAGGATCTTGCTCTTCTCAAACGGGCTTTCGATTTTCTCTGCAAACAGAGAGCGTCTCTTCTCCAAAGTTCTGCTCAGGATCCTCCGGCACTCTCGGCTGTATTGGTCGGAGACACTGTAACTGTAACCTCGCTATGTTCAGAATGCATTGGCGACACCGCATTCGCATGCATGCTTCCCTGATCTGAGCCGAACTGGTCCCTCGATGTCCTCATCTTCTTCAGTATCAAAGTTCATAGGAGCTATCCATCGACTTTGACAACAAGAGTTGGAAAATGTCTGGATTTCTTGCGTATGTGATCAAAAATTGTGTTGCTGGTGGCACTTTTGCATTCTGCTTCTACTGGTTCAGGAAACGGTACATCTTGCATAGTATCTAGGCATGGGGTTACAGACACTTGGTTAGCAAAGTAAATAAAGCAAATCTTGCTACAAGTGAAATGCAACAGGTATAGTGTTTTCTTAGTATTGTGTTACCTCCGTTATCTTCTTCAAGTAGTAGATCAAAGCTGGGGACCTCTCTGTAGTCATCAAAATATTACCTTAACAAGGTTATACACCAAAGAGAAGGTTCAAAGAACATGGTCCTACAGACTAAATACGAAGATCAAAACGACATGTGATCCAATTTTCAACAATAGCTGTAAACCATAGCAATTATCTGGTTATCTAGGGTATTCCTTGCAGATATTTTCTCGTAAAGAACCCTAGCAAAATAATTATACTAAACAATAGACTAATGGCCAATTGTTATTTTTCTTGGCTACGCTGATGAATGCAAGCCATTTCTCGAATTCTTGGAGAGGTCCATATACTAGGTTTAGAACTTACAGTGAAGCCAAGTTGTTAAACTTTCTCGTTCCCTGAATTTTGTCAGCTTTGTCTGGAGCGTTGACACCATCATCTATAACACAAATCTCTTTCGATAGAGGCCCGTCCAATGTAAGCTTGAGACGGACCTTTCTAGTTGTCCTGGAGCTAACAAAACAAATATCAGCAAGATGATTGGATAGGGCTTTTGGTTTTCTGTCCCATAAGCTTCGGTCAGATGCAAATCATCCTCCCTGCTGATCACATGCTTCTTGTGGATATCAATGCCGACTTCACCATAAATTTCAAGCACAGTATGTGTCAGCATAAAATATAAAATGACCTTCAATTTGTCAAACAATAATTATCTGTTGAAGCTATTACCGTGTTCTTCAAATATCAGATCAGCCTTCAGTGTCACTAGCACCCTGGGGCATGGCACACAAAGTTTTACAGAATATGGGCTGCAGTCAACAGAAAAGCCAGTGAGTAATTCAGAAAACTTTTGATTTTGACGTCAGAGTACAGCAAGATCCTTCAACGTTTGGTATCTAGATGATCAATTTTGTTCATCTCTACTATCACTGCTGTGTTTACTTGGTCTAATGATCCCAGAGCGCGCTGACGTCTAGGAAGAGGCCGCAAAGAGCAAGTGGACTTGCATGTGTATCAGACAGAGGTGCTTGTTTGGTGGTTAGACCAATAGGTAAAAGCCTAACAACAAAAGTAAGGTTGCCGTAACAGTCTGGTACTCTGCTAGATTTTCGAAATGCAAATTTAATGAAAAGAATATCTTCCTTGAAGAAGCAACAGAGCATTTGACAGTTTACCTACTTATTGGTCACTTAGAGTTCATTTTCTTCTCAATTTTCATAACAATTCAAATGTTTGCTGAAACCCAGTAAAAAATGTTTGCTGAAATAACAGAACTTCAGAAGTATTACCTGAAAAACTCATGAGCTCTTTAAAGAGGAGTTGGAAATTATGGCAACAATATCACAACAACAACAAACCACCCATCAGTACAGAAAACGATCATAGAGGACATCAAGATTATAAAATAAAACTCCTGACCTTATTTTCTCATGAAAAAGGATCATATTATCTTCCACCGAGCCCACAACCTGACAAAAATAACTTACTAATTTGTAGGTGTAAGAAGCATTGGATGAAAAAACAGAGCTAAGAGATGTACCATATCAGCATAGTTCTGTTTACTGGATCGAACTGCCTGTGATTGACGGCTTAGTGTTACAATAATGGTTGATTTCCTTGTCTATTTCCGGCATCCTCAATGTGTATGTCAATTTTTGGTGGTAATGATGACAAAGAGTCCTTTATAGTATTTCCAAATGGATAATTGCGCCCTGTTGCACTTTCTAGCTTTCTAGCATCAGCACTTGCCAGGCTCTCGAAGGAATCAAGTCCAGCAGTCTTCAGTGCCTGGTATAGCAGTCATAAACTCAACAGTTAATTATGTAATATGTGTACATATGAGTGCCTAAATAATAAAGGCTAAGAATTAAATAACCTTTGCTGTAACAATTTCCGATTCCAGGAAGTTGTTTCAGTAAAAATGGACTAGTTTCCCAAAGTTGTTGGTCTAGGCATTTCGCAAGAAGCATAGAATTTGTGGCAGATCTGTAACTCTTTTGTAAACAAAATATTCTTTCATGCATTTGGCGATCCTAAACCCATTTGAGCATATTGAATTTGTTTCCTGCATGCAGAAGTTCAAATAATCGAACAATGGAAATAATATGAAAATATGTTTATAGCTAAACAAACAAACAACCTGGATGAGGGATAAATCATGCATTAGAGGGTCCCCAGTTAAACAGTCATTTGCTAATACAAATATTTTATCTTCTGGTGTCTGGATAAGCTTCTTCTTTTTTCCCATCTCAGTGAGAACATGGAATCGGAGCCTTCCCTCTTTATCGGAGTTTATGTCATTTAGAGTCTTCTTCTCATTTCGACGTAGCTGGATCCCTTGGGGGAAAAAAGGACATCGTTAGTTAACTACAAAAACTCAATTATTAAAATCAAAATACTTCAAATACCTACAGGAAAACTCTGCTGATTGGAGATGATATGCAATAATCTTCCAAACTGCAACATGCAGAAGCTTTGACAATAAGCTTCATCGTATCAAACTTCAGATAGAATTTTGTCATCAGCCTCCCAGGTTCTGAGCAGAAAAAGACATGTCTAAAGAGTTACTTGATGTACAATTGCAATGAAGACACATATGCAACTGATGTGATTAACAGGGAATACTGAGACCCTAAATAGCAATGGAGTGCAACATGTGAGGAGAAATAAATTCAGGAACGAATAAAACTAATAATAGAGTTATATATGACAAGGTTCTTCATGTTGCATGCCCAACCCTCTGAATTCTGAGTACTTGATATGTTTTCTAGCAGAATTTCGTGCTATAAGTTGTCCCATAAGAACTCAGAACAATTTGGGTACAGCAAAGAAGTGAAACTACAGAAATTAACCTTTAATACTATGTAAAAGTAGCACTCTGGATTTTACAGATAGTACACGCTTTTCAAAGTAAGCTGGTGAACACTAAAGCAATACTGTTAGTAGTACAGTGCGGGTTATTCCAAATTAGATTCTCAATATGCTTCAAAATCATGTTTATATTATAGGTTGAAAACTGTAGCATATGACATCATACAGTTGCAGCCTTCTTGGAAATGGAAAGTTTACCTAATGGTTTTAGAAGGAAACCATCTCCATCTGTCCAGATTAGCCCATACTCACCCAACTCATGAATCTTCTCAACACATATATCTGTAAATTCAACTATTAAGGATCAATGTTTCATGAATTCATCATAGAACCTTAAGTCCACAAAGTCCAGTAATATACCTCTCATTTGTTTCTCAAGTAGATCAGGAGGAACCCTTTCTTAATTCCATAGTGCTCAGGATTCTGGTAATTTATTTTGTCAAAAGTTAGATCATGCATTTAAACCAAAGAGATTAAACGATCATAGTAGTATGTTCATGCCTTTTTATCCTGATGTATAAATATGAGCACTTGAGCCATTCAATTGCCAAAGTTATGTCAGACACTGTCAACTGAACATCTCTGCATTTAAGTGCCCACTGCGCATGGGAGTAACCTGATCATAGTGTCTATATACTCAGCCAGAGGTTTCAAATGAAGTGCCAGCATATCCCAGTCAAGTTTTAGTTGAAAAATGCCGTGAGAACTTTTCAAATGGACATCAAGAACTTACTGAGACTCGACCATTTCACATCCACTAAGAAGGTTCTCATATAAATGAACCTACAAGACAATTATGACAGGTTAGACCAATAAACAGGAAACATTTTCGTGCCAAAACTCAGAAGTATTTCTGAATTTACAATAGAGGAAAGCAAAGATAAATTACTGTCTCTCTTCGTGTCATAATTACAACTGTTCCAGTATCATCAAATGGTGGACGGCCAGCCCTTCCACACATCTGCGAATGACCAAGGCTTGTGAGTGAAGCAAGGGAATTTTCACATAGTACTTTTTTCTTTCAATTAATACAAAATTAGCCATTGGGGTTTCCCCTACTGTTCCTGGTAATAGAAAGTATTGTTTGGATTACAAAATGTAAAGAACTTTGGCGGTTAAGTACAAATACAAGTTGATACCAACTAAATATAATAAGGAACTACAGGACAAGTAAGTTAACAATGCATGCACAAGAATTTAGTTATCCAATTATTTTTGGTAACAAGTCAGAACCAACTTACAATGTGATTCAAAGAAAAGTTAACATATAACAATATAAATATTTAATGAGGACTGCACTAGATTCAGTAACAGTACGGTTTTGCATGTACCTATACACTAAATTATGTCAAGAGACATGCAAATTTGGCCTAGGTTGAGACATCCTTTTGTGAACGGAGGGAGTAGCCATTATTGGTTAATCAGTTAATGACTAAAAATACCTTAAGCAACAGGCATCTCATTAAAGCTGAAAGAAAAACTACACAAGAAGAAATGCATTAAGCAAACGTTGCATATCCTTTGTTTATTAATAATGATCGTTTGGCAGGAGCAACTGAGGAAAAATAATGCACCTGAAGCACCATTGATCTCTCATACTCTACATACGAGCCCTTCTCTTTATTGCTATAAAATATATGAATATGGAAACTATTATAAAAAAGAATAACAGAGATTAGATAGACTTTTTCATATAAAAAAAGGGGTTCTCACTAAAACTGTGTCGACTTTATCACTACTGTATGTGCAGGTAAGTTGATGCCCTGTGCCAAAGTATTTGTCGTGCATAGAATTTGAAGATCGCCCTTCAGGAAAAGCCCCTCAACAAGACTCCGATCCTTTGAGCAAAGACCACCATTATGAAAACCAACTGAAATTTTGAAATACGATTACATCAGTGTAAATTTGGGCAATATCTAACATGAGTGTCTAGACAATAGCACGAAAAACATTTAAATCAATAGCAAAACTAGGAGGTCATGGGTGCACAGATGACAAGATTCGACGTGACCTCCATGTATGATGCAAGACTGCAGCTGCTTGTCATTGCAAGTTAAGGAAGCCTCCCGTAGATTTTCATACTGCTGCATCGATTTCATGAACGGATTTGAATAGCCAAGAGAGCGTGCAGTCCGTGAAAGGAACTGTGCTGCTTCTTGTGCACCTTTCTTGTGAAAGAAAACAAGGCAGACTTCCCTCTTGAATGTTGCATCAGTATATCTGTAATTAATATCACTTTCTGTCTCAGCGATGAAATTTGGAAGGAACTTACATGATAGGCATTTCCATTGACAGCTGGGGAGATATCACTTACCGAAAATGAAACTTTGCAGCCTCTACAAGTTAAAGAGACAAAAAAATAGTAAGTTGTCGGATTTTATTCAGTTTGATGTCCAACATTTCTTCAGAAGAAATGTTGTGCACACAGTATGATAAAATATATCTGAACAATTATCCTTAACTTCCCCATATAATTTCAAAAATGAAGATTATCAGATAGGAATTCTGCGTACCCTCTCAAAAAGGAAGTCATTTTCGCTGCAGCATACCTAAATAGCACAATTAAAACAGTTCTTAATTGGGGAAAACAAAATAATAGTTGACAGTTCTCAAGATCGTCAAGATGCTAACTTTTAATGAGACGGTACAGGAAATTCACGTGTTCCTGAATTTCATATAATAAATCTCAAGCAATTTTTTGATACAAAATCTTATGGGTTGCCTAAGTATGGCGTCGACCTTTCTTATGCACTCATAAGCTCATCTAGATTCCAATATTGAGAAGTCTGAATCATACCAAGAACTTTGGTTGTCAACTTCACTGGCCTCATCTCTTCTCCGAATCTGCCACGGGAACATACGGCAAATAAGGAAAACTCAATGCTACTATTCCAGGTTATCTTTGAGGGACTTGCTTCAGTTACCTTTTGATTCCTTCAGGGGGTGCTAGAAGCCACTCCGCTGTGATTTCACAAAGTTAACACATAAGTTCCTTTCCCACAGGATTGCGTTAACTGTACAGTAACAACATAGTGTGCAGAATTACTAACCTATATCCTCAGCATTAGAGAGTGGCAGAAGCTGCTATGAATCGAACATTTGCTAAAGGAGCAGATTTCATGTGACCAAGTCTAGAAAATCATTTTATTCTACTGACCACTGCTTCCAGGGAAGCACCACGGGATCATTGAGGATGAACTTCATCGATAAGGACCAGGGCAATATCACTGAAGAAACCCAATCCTGTTCCATTACGACTCATAGAATCGAATTTCTGCATGCAAATGCTATCGTTTGTTTTAAAAAAACAGGGAAATAGTTTGCAGAAGGGAGGTTTAGTTAGATCATAAGAAGCAAAGCAGGAAGTGACATAGACCTCGGGAGTGGTGAGGATTAGATCACAATCATGCACGGCCTCCTTGTTATAGAATTCAGTGTCACCAGTCATCTCCAAGCAATTGATCCCCAACGAGCCCAGCTTCAGTTTCCAGTCCCGCATCTTCTCCTGCACCAACGCCTTCATGGAGCGATATAGATCTACCCAAATGGAGCACACAGAGTAAAATTATGATTAGCGTCGTCGGCAGACACTGCTGCCAATCATAGCCCCAACTTTGTTTGAGAAAAGGTAGTCGGCACGGCACATACCGTTTTCAGAGTCCCTTTTTACCAAACTGAACCCCATCTGACGTGAGGAACCTGGAGAGGCCTCAGAATGCAGAGCTCGAAGCACGGTCTTACACCACCAGTGGGCGCAGAGACAACCATGTTCACATCCGACAGGAAGCACGCCGGAAGCACTCGCTCTGCAAAGAATTGAAGTACCTGCAGAGAAGCCAGAACAGAAGGTTACACTGAGCACCATCCCAAGTCTATCATTCATGCCACAAGCAGTTCAAATTTCATCCCAAGTCTATCCTCATGCCCAGTGGCGCGGAGCTGGTATAAGAACCATTGGGTTCAGATGAACCAATGAATCCATCAAATCTTCATAAATTAGTGTGTGATATTGCTAATTAGTGCAAGACAAGAGCATAATAGCAAGAGATGAACCCATCTGAACCCAATGAATCCATCAAATCTTCATTAAATTAGTGTGTGATATTGCTATTATGCAAGACAAAGCATAATAGCAAGAGATGAACCCAATGTTTTTTTGCTATACTTCGCCACTGCTCATGCCCTACGAGGTTCCTCAAAATATTGAGACACTGAATCGTATCTGCGTGATCGTGCAACCAAACCAGACGCGATTGTTGCGCAGAATGACGATGTAGAAACGAACAAACACAGCGGCGGGGTCTGATGGGCGTTGGCCAGGGACGCACCTGAACCCGAACACGGGCGGAACGCGGGGGCAGGTCGGAGACACACCGCACTGCGTAGGAGTCGCCGCCGTGTCCCATCGCCGCCATGGCGATTTTCCTACAGGATACGACGATCAGAGGCGAGGAGTAATCGTCGAACACTTGGCGCGCGGGCACCGATCGGAGCGGAAAACCTCCTTAGGATTTCCCGACCTAATCGAGCGGCGCGGGCGAGGTAGGAGACTTACTACGCGGGAAGTGGAATTCGAGGCGAGGTCGACGGGGCCGAGAGCGGAGCGGCTGCTCGCGGTGGAGGGGACCGCACCGCAGGCGCCGGCCGAGAGCGAGGAGAAGGGAGGCCACGCCGTTGCGATTCAAAGTTTCAAATGGTGTCGCTGCGGCCTCACGCGGAGCAGCTCGAAATGGTTCAAGCA